>CM076681.1:134288421-134480921 GCA_038501925.1 Xenopus petersii
TTGAGTGGATCTGGGTTTAGTCATTAAGGCGTATAACTGCTGAGCTCCCCAGCAATTGCATTGAGTCTGCCCTCTTTACCAGTGGTTATGCTGCATAATCGCCATTGCAACCTTAACATTGGTTTACAACCCACTTATTTGCCTTGTTTTAATTACTATATTTAATTGGAGCTCGCTTTTGTAATGTGATTGTTGATACCCATCATAAACAGCATGGGAACCCAAAGGTTACGAATCCCTGTCCTTTTGTTGTGCCATTGCTATTAAGCTTTACTCTCCCACTTTTGGGAGCTTTATTTCCCCTTTGTGTTCTGGTTTCTAAATTTGGTTCTGTTTATTGTAGCATTAAGGCAGCAGCTGATGAAGTACAACCGATTGCAAGTGGTGGGATTCCTGTGCAACCTTCCTAGTACAGAGCATGACCTGAGCTCCTTCACTCTGGATGTCTGGTTTCAGACTGTAGGTACCCTCACAAGGGATATATATGGTATATGTAGTGGATTATATGTGTATAGAATGTAATATATATCGGTAAGTGAGTGGGCAATACTATCATACCCACTTGTGCTGCTATTAGGGTTGCCACCTTTTCTGGAAAAAAAATACCGGCCTTCCTATATATTTATCTTTTTTCCCTATTAATAACCATCATTTTTGCTGGCCAGATAAAATACCGGCCAGATGGCAACCCTAGCTGCTATATGGGCAAAGAACCTTGTGCCTTTATCTACATGCAGCTAGCCACCACTCTCGTTGAATTCTTTGGCACGTTGGGCATTCTTTCGTTTTATTAGACTGATTAGAAGTGATTCTAAGTAACGTCCAGTCTCATTAGCAGAACTTAATGCCAATTTTATTGCTCCACTTTTAAAGCTTCATTTTGTTTTTTCCAGCCTTCCCTAATAGGGTTTTCTGTAGATGGAATATTCAAAGAAGGTAAGTTATAGGATTCCTATTGAATGTTCTAAACTCTTATATTGAAATTAAAAATATAGCAACTTCTCATGCCTAGTTATATAGGACTGAGATCCTCCTGGATATTATTTGCACTGACAGGCCAGTTTTCTTTTTTATCCTCAGCCTATGAATAATTCTGTTTCCAGAATTAAACTGTCCCTCCCTTCATGTCTTCCTCTTCTGCCTATATTACCCTATGTATGAAAGCTGCCCCACCCAGGGCTGATCCTATCAAATGTGGGGCCCAATTGGGACCAGTTGGCGGGGCCCCTAGACAAAGTGTTGCTGGCTACTGACACAGCAAGTATTTAGGAAAATAAGGGCATGCAGGCACAAAATAGAAAGGAAAGGGGCAGTGCGGGGCCCCCAGAGGTGCGGGGCCCAATTGGTCCAATTGGCCTAAGGCCGGCCCTGGCCCCACCATTAGTCAGAATGACACCCACAAACCCAAAGACAGCCTGTGAAGAACTGATGCCTATTTATCTTTCTGATACAACATTATATATATATTACTGTAACCCACAGACACACAGAAATGGAAGAAACTGTGTCGATCATTCAGAAGGTCTTTCCTCATTGTGCCAGCAACGGAAGCCTGGTGAGATACACAGGTTTGCCCATTAATGGGTGGGTAGGATCAGTTGTAGAGGCCATATTCTGCCATATTCTCTTTACTTTCTTCCAGAGATTAGACACTTCTCTTTTGGGCCCCCCTTCCTTTATAGACCTTAGGGTCAGACTTTCTATAATAAGACCCAATGTGTTGTCCAACATTAAATCTGTCAGTGAAAAATGACTTATTTGTGATCATTGCAGTGTGCAACAAAATCTCACTTCCGGTTTGTTGTAAAAAAGGCGATATGGCGACCTGCATTTACGTGCGCGCTCCAATGTCCTGCGAGCAGGCTTCTTTCTAAAAACCAAAGGTTACTGGGGCAGCTGATGTTAAGCCGGTGACTTTTTATTTGCTTGTCTCCTCTGTTGAGTTTGGTAGCTGCTCACTCACCCCTTCCCTCTCCTTTTCCAGCAACTGCGTTCCCCACACGGCTCACACAGAGCAAAATGGGCTCAGCTGCAGCACCACATATCAACTCACCGGAAGTTACTGGGGCAACTGCTGTTCAGTCTCTCTGCTTTCTCTCTGCTTGGTGCACAGAATGGCTCCACGGGACAGTCTGTGTGGAACTTTGCCCGCTATGTGGTATGTGTGTGTGCAGAGAGAGTGTGGGGAACAAGGTGGCTGTGAAAGGAAAGGGAAGGAGTGAGCAGCTAACAAGCTCAACAGAGAAGGAGACAAGCAAATAAAAAGTCACTGGCTGAACAGCAGCTGCCCCAGTAACTTCTGGTTTTAGAAAGAAGCCGGCTAGCAGGACATTGGAGCGCGTCCGTAAGTGCAGGTCGCCACATCACCTTTTTTACAAACAAGCGGAAATGAGATTTTGTTGCACTATTTATGTATTAAATATTAAGAGAGTTAAAACTTTGTCCAGGATAGCAGTATTATTGGAGGGGGAGGAATGGATTTTTTACTTTTTTAAATTTTTAGTGTTACTTGTCTAATTTAATATTGTTAATATTCTGTTTAATATCTTGGAATGAAAAAAAATAATGAATGTACATTGCAAAAGTTCTTAGAATAGCACCTTCATTTATTTTTTATTCACTTATTTTTAAGGTTTACTTATACTTAATAAAATAAAACCAAAACTAATTTACCTGTTACTGTATGTGGTTCTGTACAGTGAGCAATACTATATGGCAACTGCAAATGAGAATGCTGGTGGGTATATTCCGTTGGGGAGACATACCCCATATGTGTTAATTGTGCCAGTTTGATTTTCTCTCATGTCTCTTCCAGTGCTCAGATTTTGAATGACCAGTTAGTGATTATAAACTCCTATGTGGATCTGCATGAAGACAAAAATGGAGCAGCGTCCCCTGACATTGACACACCTAGCAACAATTTGGCGCTGTATGATAGTAATATGGCAGTACTCAGGAATTTTTCTGAATCTACTGGAATGAAGATGGAGTGGGCACTGAAGTGAGTCTGCTTGTCACTGCAAGTCACTTTCCTCCATCCCTGACTGATATTTTCATATAATACACAAAAGCCATGAATATCTTGTAAATTATATCCTTATAAACGGTGAGTTCTGATGTCATCAGTTATAAACGGGGAGTTCTGATGTCATTTCTGTCACATGACTCACTGAGACTTGTGTATTATAAAAAATAAAGTACCCCCAGTTGTAAAATATGAGGCTATTAGAAGTTACCTTGGAGTTCCATTACTTGTATAAAAACTCCTCGGTAACTTATAATATCCTTCTATTTTACAATAGGTGGTACTTTATTCACTATATATTAACTATGCCATAAATGCAGCAACTCCCTTAGGGAGTGGTCTCTTGCTGCCTAAAGAAATATGTCTCTAGTGTGGCAGGTAATGTGGCAGCTCCCAGTCATTACTTTAATTTTGACAGATGTGGACACACACACAAATATATGCAGAATGCTTATATAATGATAATGGAGCACAACCTCAGCCATAACAACATGCAAAAATACATGTTTATTAGCACATTTCCTTTACATTAGCAAAGTACCTTCCAATTAGCAATTAATCTGATGCAAAAAGTGGTATCCTAACGTATATGTAACAGCTGCTCTTCTGGTAAACTTAAAGGTGGTTGCTAGGAAAATACTTACTAGTGATGTGTACCCGACCAGCACCTCCCACCATCTGCACACACCTAACCCCGACTTCCGGGTCTCTTTTATAGACCGGCCCCCACAGATGATGTCACAAAAGGGGCGGGGTGAGAGGCGCATGTCTATAAAAACTGAACCCGGCATTTGGAAGGTCTCGTGTGAGATCGGTGGGTCCCGCGGGTATCGGGTCGGCCCACACATCATTACCACTCACCATAGCAACCAGGTAGTGGTTTGAGAGGCAGGCTTGGAATAGTCAGTCTGGGGGTGTGAGTTAATCATTTGACGGCCTGGCAGTTTGTTAAATTGCCATTTATTTTATTCTAGATGCCTTGAAGACAATAACTGGAATGTGGAACAAGCGGAAAATATTTTCAATCTCTTGAAGGTAATTTTGTTTTCGTTCTCTTACTGCTGATGCGTTTTGGTTATTAAACTTGTGTCATAGATAAACATCAACCTAGAATTGTAGCATATAAAGCTCTGGCAAAATGGGCTACTGATAACGTCACCAGAGTTGTATCTCAGTTGTGAATTTTCTTACTTAACTGTGTTTTGTTTTCCATAGGAAAGGGGAACAATCCCTGAAGATGCCTTCCAAGTATCCCTTTAAGCCTGCAGCCCTTGTGCATTAATCCATGCAGAGACCTCGGAAACTGTTAACTTATTAACATTGGTTCTGTGTGGACAAGATCCTCAGGTTTGTGAGTCCCTGCAACTCACAAGTCATTTGTTGGTGGGAAGTGGTGCAAAATAATTGCATTTCCCCCGTTCTTGTTGCTAAGGCAGTGTCTAGGCATGAGATGTTTCCTTTGAGCCCTTCAGCACTGCCGGTTCCCTTGTTTGGAAATATAAACTGTTGGTTTTTATTCTATTTGTAAAAGTTAAGACCTAAATATTATTTTGTTTGTCTTAAATACAATCGTTGGAGTTGGCGTGGGAGTGTTTCATTACTGTGCTCGCTTATCATAAAGGATTAGACTAGCCATTCTCAGCCTCGTTATGTCCCAGGACGACGACTACTACTACTACTACTACTACTACTACTCCTCCCCCCCCCCCCTCCTCCCTCCTCCTCCCTCCTCCTCCTCCGAAATGTGACTACTGATAGTACTGATCTTTTAGTGCTTCCATTTTATTGAAAAGCCATCTTACTGGAGACTGGAATTTCCAGTTGAGGAACATTGGCCTAGAGCCCTGTTTCTTGGGGCAGAGACCCTGCGATTCGGGGAGATTAGTCCCCCGGCGACAAATCTCCTCCTCTTCTTCAGGCGACTAATCTCCCCGAACTGCCTTCCAGCCAGCTATAATGTAAATTGCCCACTCGGAGCGCTTCCTTTTCTGAGATTAGTAGCCCCGAAGAAGAGGAGATTTGTTGCCGGAGGACTAATCTCCCCGAATCTAGGCCAATGTTCCTCAACTGGAAATTCCAGTCTCCAGTAAGATGGCTTTTCGATAAAATGGAAGCACTAAAAGATCAGTCCGGCCGACTAATCTCCCCGAATCGCAGCGTGTCTCTGCCCTTAACCTTTGGTCCCCAATTCTTGCAGCAACTCCCAGCATTCCTTAACATAAAGAGGAGTTGTAGAGCAGAAATATCTGGAGTTCAAGGTTCACAACCATTGGTGCTGTCTTTAGATATCAAGCTCGATGGCCATGTCTGTGACCCCTGGACTGGCCACTTAGCTTTGCGGTGTCTTTGTATAATTAAATACATGTTTGACAGCTGTCTACAGGCTCCCTGGGGCAAACAGGACATTAAATTAGGATCATGAACACAAGTAGGTAAATGCAGTAAATCTCAAAGTGAAAAACTCACCAGTTTAGAGAAGGGGCCCAGGTGCACCGCCCTGAACCTTCAGGGCTAGTCCACACGGGGAGATAGCCACGCGTTGAAAAGCGCATCGCCTCGTGTGGTTAGCACAGGCGTTTTTACATAGGCGCCCATACAAAACTGTCGCCTGCGCCGGTCGCGGCGCTTTTGACCGCAAACGCGTGGCTATCTCCCCGTGTGGACTAGCCCTTAGCTGAAGGAACGTATAACCGTATAGAAAAATTGAGCAGGCACTTCTAAGGACCAATCTTCCAGGCAGACTTTTTCAATTAAAGAGTATTTTATTTATTCCAGTTCACTAGGATACCACCTAACGCATTTCGTATCGATCGGATACTTAATCATAGGCTCTCTCTCTCTCTATATATATATATATATATATATATTAGGACATTACTGTATATCAGCATGCACACGAGTACTTCAGCTATATATGCACTTACTGCTTTCCTGTGCTTTCACAATCTCTTGTCTCAGAGCCCCATCCTAAATGATATCTAGTGAATCATTCTTACCACAGTGCTGTAAAAGGGGCTTGAAATTCTTTTGCTTGCTGCTGAAGAAATGACCAACTAAAGCTGATGTATATGCTCGTTCCTTATGAAAGGGCCAGTAACACGTGGGCCTTGCTGGAATTCGAGCGGCAGTTTCCATGGCTAAATAATGTTAGAGCTTCCGAAGCAAGGGCACAATCTTTACATGACATTTTATTACATACAGAACCCTTACATTTGTATGAGATCCAGTAACCAGAGTGGCCCAGAAGTAATGAATCTTTTCTATAAGCCTCTGAGAAAAAGAAAACAAATGGGTCCTCTTCGGGTAGCAGTTAGCGTTGCCACCTTTTCTGGAAAAAAATTCCGGCCTTCCTACATCCTTGCTGTTGTTTCCGATTAGTATCAAGCATCATTTTTACCGGCCAGGTTAGTAAAATACTGGCCAGCCAGGTGGCAACCCTAGTAGCAGATCTGGTTCCTGACCATACCAGGCCTCCCACTGATCTCCATTGCATGCAACAAGGAGAGACGGTGGCACTCTGATTTATCCATTAACAAAGATGGTGATATAGGCACAGTGATTTCTCTAAACCCACCCTTTTAGGTCCTTATTTAATAATAGGAATGATGCAGTTGTTCAGCGATATTGCTCCATGTATGGACTCCATACTGTCTGAGCCGATGCCAACTGTCAGTTCATGCAGGCAACAATAGTAGCGTAGGATCGAAAAGGCCAATTATGTTAGATTGTGTGAGATCGGATCTCTTATTTATACACACATCATTGGCCTAATTGAACTGAATTGTTCTTTCAGACTCAGTGGAGTAACTAGAGTACACAGGCCCCCCTGCAAAAAAATCTTCAGAGGGGCCCAGCGCACTCCTATCCTTATCCTCCCTCCCACTTTCCACCTGGACTCCGCCCACTATCTGCCCTATGCAAATGCAGTCTGCTTCCCCACTGCAGGTAAGAGAGCGGCTCAGGATGGGGGGTGGGTTCTTGTTGGCCATAGAGGAAGAAGACCCCCTTTTCCACGGGCCCCCTGTAATTATGGGGTCTGCTTCCTCTATAGTTACCCCACTGTTCAGACTCTAGCAAAACAAATTATGCTCTCGGAGTTATGGGCGAGTTCTGTCTCTTTCTGCCACTTTCATATCCACCTCCTCTCTTGTTGCTATTAAAATATCCATTCTGCAGGAAGAGAGAACCTTCTGCTTCTAGATGCTTGGAGAGGAGGGCCGCCAGAGGTCTATCAGTGTGACTGCAAAGGGGGAATACAAAGACAGGTCAACTGATCCAAGAGGTGTGAGTTGGGGGTTATTGAATGTTCTCTTATTTGTTGGAAGGAGTGGTCAGGTTAATAAAATCTGGGGAACCTAAACAGGTCACACAGGGTAAATATTTATCTCAAACCTAAAAACATTATTTGTGTCATCTTTAGTGACTGCAGTCTCTTGTTATAACGTAGAATCAGTACTTCAATCAAGATCAGTTCATTTGACCACACAAACAGATTTATGCCTAATGTGACCACCAACTTGCTTGGCCAAATCACAATGTTCCTATCATTCCACCAAAGATTGAGTGACCTGTCGAGAGAGGGCTGTATAAATATGGCTGCAGCCTGTCTGATGGGGTTTTTTAAAGACCTGCCCAATCATACAGATAGCAGTCTGGGGGGGCCTTCAGGAGGACCCTATGAGCAGGCCAGTACACCACTGGTTTATAGTTTGTACAGAAAAAACAGGGCTATCCGGCACTCCACAGGGACAAAAATCAGTTAAAAAATGTATTTTTATTGGTCAAAGTGAAAAATGTACCTACATCTCCTAGGGCCGTACGCGTTTCGTACCACTAGGGTACTTAATCATGGGCTGAGATCTACAGGCAGATTCAGAAGGTTGCACAAACTTTATCTGCCATTATGATGGGATTATTACACTCATCATTAATTCTGTTTCTCTGTGGCGGACAGTGGGATACAGGAAAGAAAGTATTTAGCGATTGATGGGTTTAAATCAGTCCAGGTAACTAACGCTGAATTGCTAAAGCAATGACAGTGCCAACACCTGCAACTTTCTAGAGCTGGGATTGAGGCCTTGTCCAAACCTACAGGATATTCAGCAGGAAAATGCTGCTTTTGCTTTAATAACAGATACAGTATACAGTGTTCAGAATAATATCAGTGTGTTTTTTAAAAAAAAAAAGAGAATAAAGCTCAAAATCCTTATAATAACTTTTATTTCCATACACACAAATGCATTGGGAACACTGCACATTCTATTCCAAATCAAAACATGAAACATTGATCAAATTTGTGTTATTCCTTTACAGAAAGTGAAGAAAATGGAATATTAGGCTGTTCCAATAAATAGCAGGGTCTGCATTCTTCTTTACAAACTCAAACATTCACTGTATAAACTGAAACATGTTTTAAGATTTTGCTTTCCTTTGAATCACTGAACTAATATTTAGTTGTATAATCAGTGTTACATGGAGTCCACCAACTTCCAACAACTTGTTACATTCCACAATTCTTCTGCATTTCTTGCTTTTGCCTCACAAACATCATTTTTGATGTCATCCACAAGTTTTCTATTGGCTTAAAGGACAAGGAAAGGCAAAAAAATAAAATCCCATTTTTACTTTCTTTAATGAAAAAGAAACCTATCTCCAATATACTTTAATTAAAAAATGTGTACTGTTATAAGAAACCTGACTGTATGCAGTGAAATTCTCCCTTCATTTACTGCTGTGGATAGGAATTGTCAGACGGTCCCTAACTGCTGAGCAGGGAAACAATCATACTTATGAACAGCAGGGGGAGCCCTCGCCTTACTTACCAGCCATGCAGAACTCAGGCAGCTTTGTTTATGATGATCCCTAAGCAGCCCAGACCACACTGAGCATGTGCAGGGTCAGGCAAAGATGTTAAACAAAGTTACAAGATGGTGACCCCCTGTGGCCAACTTTGAAAGCATAAATTATTTGTTTGATTAGGCTTGTGATGCAGTAAGTTCATGTGTATATTTAGTATACAAAATACAGCATTTTTAGCCTTATTCTATTTTAGACTTTCCTTGGCCTTTAAGGTCCGGGGATTGGGCCACTCCATAACGTCAATCTGGTTGATCTTGAACCAAGATGTGGCTCATTTACTGGTGTGTTTGGGGTCATTGTCTTGTTGAAACTCCCATTTCAAGGGCATTTCTTCTTCGGCATAAGGCAACATGACCTCTTCAAGTATTTGGATGTATTGAAACTGATCCATGATCCCTGGTATGTGATAAATAGGCCCCACACTATAGTATGAGAAACATCCCCATATCATGATACTTGTGTCACCGGCTTCACTCTGTAATGTGACTTGAATTCAGTGTTTGGGGCTCGTCTGACAAACTGTGGCTCCTAGACCCAAAAAGAACAATCTTGTTTTCTATCAGTCCGCATAATGTGATTTTTGGCAAATTATAAGATCTTCAGCACGTCTTTTTTAAAACAATTGGACTGTTGGGTTTCTATTACTCTACTACACCTACTAGTAAATTATTTGCCATGTAAAGATATAATTTCTACCAAAAACAGTGATTTATCAGGTTAGTGATGTCAGACTGTTATTATTCTGAACACCTCTGTAGATAGGCCCAAGTTATTGAGGAAAGCCTTAATGTTCTTTGTGGTTCTGCAACAATCTTAGGTGGCTCAAACTATTGAGTTCTTTGGGGTCGAACTTTGCTCAGTGTTGTAAGTAAAATGTTTGTTGCTGTCTGCTACATTCCTATCCACTACATTCCTGTCCAGTAGAATTCAATCCTCTTCATTCCTATCCAGTAGAATTCTATCCACTGCATTTCTATCCAGTAGAATTCTATCCACTACATTCCTATCCAGTAGAATTCTATCCACTGCATTTCTATCCAGTAGAATTCTATCCACTACATTCCTATCCAGTAGAATTCTATCCACTACATTCCTATCCAGTAGAATTCTATCCACTGCATTTCTATCCAGTAGAATTCTATCCACTGCATTTCTATCCAGTAGAATTCTATCCACTACATTTCTATCCAGTAGAATTATATCCACTACATTCCTATCTAGGGCAATTCTACCCACTACTTTCCTATCTAGGGCAATTCTACCCACTACTTTCCTATCCAGTAGAATTCTATCCACTGCATTTCTATCCAGTAGAATTCTATCCACTGCATTCCTATCCAGTAGAATTCTATCCACTGCATTTCTATCCAGTAGAATTCTATCCACTACATTTCTATCCAGTAGAATTATATCCACTACATTCCTATCTAGGGCAATTTTATCCACTACTTTCCTATCCAGTAGAATTCGATCCAATAGCTTCCTATCCATTAGAATTATATCCACTACCTTCCTATCCAGCAGGTTCCTATCCACTACATTCCTATCTAGTGCAATTCTGTCCAGTGCAATTCTATCCACAACTTTCCTATCCAGTAGAATTCGATCCACTACCTTCCTATCCAGTAGAATTCTATCCACTACATTTCTATCCAGTAGAATTCAATCCACTACCTTCCTACTACGGCAATGCTATCCACTACATTTCTGTCCTGTAGAATTATATTCAATACCTTCCTATCCAGTAGAATTCTATCCACTACATTTCTATCCAGTAGAATTATATCCACTACATTCCTATCTAGGGCAATTTTATCCACTACTTTCCTATCCAGTAGAATTCGATCCAATAGCTTCCTATCCATTAGAATTTTATCCACTACCTTCCTATCCAGTGCAATTCTATCCACTACATTCCTATCCAGTAGAATTCTATCCAGTAGAATTCAATTCACTACTTTCCTATCCAGTAAAATTCTATACAATACCTTCCTACCCAGTAGAATTTGATCCATTACCTTCCTATCCAGCAGAATTCTATTCAATACCTTCCTATCCAGTAGAATTCTATCCAGTAGAATTCTATTCACTACCTTCCTATCCAGTAAAATTCTATACAATACCTTCCTACCCAGTAGAATTTGATCCATTACCTTCCTATCCAGTAGAATTCTATTCAATACCTTACTATCCAGTAGAATTCGATCCACTACCTTCCTATCCAGTAGAAATCGATCCACAACCTTCCTATGCAGTAGAATTTGATCCATCTACCTTGCTATCCAGTAGAATTCTATTCACTACCTTCCCATCCAGTCGACAACATTTTATTGATGCCCATAGACTTTAATGGGCGTTGGCGACATTTTGCCAGTGGCGAACTAAATGGGTCAAATTCGCCCATCCCTATCCAATACGCTTAGGGGAACATTTACTAAGGGTTGAATTTTGAAGTGGTAAAACTTCGGAATTCAACCATCAAATTGTATAAATATGATAGTCAAAGGGTTTTTTTGGAGCGAATTTAGCCATTTTCGATCAAATTCAAATTGTTTTAATCGATCGATCGAACAATTTTCAAAAAAAAACTTAGACTTCTAAAAACTTAGCCAAATACTGGCTATAGGTTCTAGGAGGTCCCCATATGCTAACATAGCAATTCGGCAGGTTTAAGGTGGCGAAGTCTAAGTTTTTTAAAGAGACAGTACTTCGATTTTCGAATGGTTAAATATTCAAAGTTTTTTCAATTCAAATCAAATTTTGGCCTATTCGATGATCGAAGTACTCAAAAATTCACTTAGAATTCACTTTGACCCTTAGTAAATGGGCCCCTTAAGTGAGGAGGGAAATTTTTCCCTGCGAAAGAGATGCCTATAGATTCCAATGGGTGAAAAAATAGTTGCGCCATCAAAAATGTTTTGCCAAAATGGGTGCGATTCACCCATCACTGTGTTCCTTTCCAGGAGGTTCCTATCCAGTAAGTTCCTCTCTACTATACTCCTATACAGTCAGTTCCTATTCAGTAGGTTCATATCCATTGCATTAGATTCCTTTGTTTTTAAACTGTTTTCGTCTTGATAAAACAGCTCAGTGTACAACATTGCTGAAAGGTTGTCCAGAACAACGGCATCCCTTATTTGTAAGCTGTGGAAGGCTTGGCTTGTAACTTAAATAGGGCATAAATCTTGCAACTTTCCCCTCCACCCAATATTGCTGAACATCAGAACAGTGTGTAGGATTAAAGGAGAACTAAATCCTAAAAATGAATATGACTACAACTGCCATATTTTATGTACTGAACTAGCCTAAAGGTTCAGCATGTCTATAGTAGTATTCGTCCAGGCCTTCAAAGTTGTGAAATTTAGGGGGTTATGGGAAATCATCAAGCAGAATGAGAGTTTCATTTGTCGTAGAGGCTAATTAAGAATCAATTCTGACGCAGACTGTACTGGTTTCTAGGCTGCCATCTAAGGTGAATCTGAATTCATATTAATCAGCCTTGTATTGTATATACAGTATATCGTATATTATGAGTGGGCCCCTAAGAGCAGGTAAGTGACACAGCTGTGGAGCTACTGGGGCATCTTTGTGATCTTCCCAGCTGCCTTGGGCTGGTACAGAAGCACGAAACATAATGTACAACATTTCTAGCCTAATTGTTTGGTTAAAGGGGAAGTCTACAATAGAATAAGGCTAGAAATGCTGTATTTTGTATAATAAACATAAACATGAACTTACTGCACCACAAGCCTAATGAAACAAATAATTTATGCTTTCAAAGTTGGCTACAGGGGGTAACGATCTTGTAACTTTGTTATACATCTTTGCAAGACCAAGACTGTGCACATGCTCAGTGTGATCTGGGCTGCTTAGGGATCACCATAAATTATCAAAACAGCACAAGTCAAATAATATCTGACAGAAGCTGATACAGCAAGACTGATTAATAATCAGAATATACAGACTGCACTGGGTCCTGTGTTGTCATGTAATCTAATGTGGATTTTATAGTTTTTGTATTGTTTAATACAAACTTTCTCCAACTCTGCAGAACCAGTGGCTGCAGCAAAATAATCCTCCAAATAGAATCCCAGTTTATCTGTTTAAATCTGACTCCATGATCTTTATCCCTGCAGCTGAGTTGGAAACAGTAAAGGGGATATAAAGTAAAAAAAAAAAAATCCAATACAAATCTCTACACAGTCGCCGACTGCTCTACAGGGAAACAAACAAAGCTGCTTGAGTTCTGCATGGCTGGGAAGTAAGGCGGGGGCTCCCCCTGCTGTTCATAAGTATGATTGTTTCCCTGCAGAGCAGTTAGGGACCATCTGACAATTCCTATCCACAGCAGTAAATGAAGGGAGAATTTTACTGCATACAGTCAGGTTTCTTATAAAAATTTTTTACATTTTTTAATTAAATTATATTGGAGATAGGTTTCTTTTTCATTAAAGAAAGTAAATATTGGATTTTGTTGTTTTGCCTTTACATGCCTTTAATAAGCTTTAGTTCCACATTAAACCATGATGGTAGCATATGCAAATTAGGGTTTGTGGTTTGGCCAAATCCTTCATGGTGCATCCCTAGTTCGGGCAGTGACTTGGATTCAGCTGAATCAGAATCCTGATGAAGAAATGTCTTATCACAAGACTTTCCTTTTCTCAGTAACTTTATTTTCATCCATCGGAGGGGGGAGGCATTATATTAGCAGTGTAAAAACTGCTAATATGTGGAAAACTAGAAAAACAAATGTGTAAATTGCAAAAGTGCTCAGAAGGGCAATATTACTGTATAATCATCTTTGTTGAGGTTTTGCATTTCCTTACAGTTGTGTTCCAGCAGAATTAAGGCTTTCAGGCATTTTCTCACCGATTGACCAAACATTTCAACCTGCAACCCAAAATAACAGTGTATTTCTGACAGACAGCTGCTTGGCATGGAACGGTCAACAAATGCCACCAAGTATTGTGTTGCCCTTATCAACGAAGTGCACAGACAGACCAATGACACGTGGAAATGATTTGATAAAAGGAGAGAAATTTGTTTTAATAAGGACAAAGTAAATCTCTGTAAGAACTGAACAATGTACAGTGTGAGACGCGGCCGCCCCTCGGCGACACCACAAACACGCATCAAACAGAAATGAAAAAGAAGAAATCGGAGATTTCATTACCATTATATTATTTTGAGATTCAATCGCACTTGTGCTGTGTCACCCGACAGCTTGAAGGCAATGAGAGAAGTCACACGAACAAGGACGAGACGTGAAGCTGATGATGAACACAAGGGACGTCGGCCTGCGTTACAAAGATTCCGACATGTAAGGGCAGAGACAGACGTGGAGATTAGTGGTCCGTGACAAATCGCCTTTTCTTCGGGCGACTAATCTCCCCAAACTGCCTTCCCACCGGCTAGAATGTAAATCGCTGGTGGGATGGCAGCAGCTGTTTTCCGAAGTTTTCTCGTCAGGCAACTTTGGAAGACAAATTACTCAGAGTGCCATCCCGACGGCGATTTGAATTCTAGTCAGCAGGAAGGCTTTAAGGGAGATTAGTCGCCCGAATAACAGGCGATTAGTCACCGGGCAACTAAATCTCCCCAAATGTTCCCGTGTATCTCCGCCCTAAAAGTGCTTTCTCCTTAGTGACGTATTTACATTATTCTTTGTAGCTCCGCCCTGTTCTAATGCGTTTATACAAAATGATACAATTAGCGGTTTTTGTCTGAATAGTAGGACGCTCCTCGACAGGTCAAGACCGCGCTTAAAGCAGTGGAGCTGCTGGCTGCGAATTGAAAAGCGAGACTGAGAGGCACATTTACTAAGGGTCGAAGAGAATTTTAGAATTTCAAAAACTTCGAATTCCCAAGTAATTTTTGGATACTTCGACCATCGGATAGGCCAAATTCGACTTTGTTTCGAAGTGAAAAACTTCAACTTCGAAAATGGAAGTACTGTCTCTTTAAAAAAGTTTGACTTTGACACTTCGCCATCTTAAACCTGCCGAATTGCTGTTTAGCCTATGGGGGACCTCCTAGAACCTATCTTGAGTGTTTGGGCAAGTTTTGAGAAATCAAAGGATTTTTGGTAAAATCGTACGATCGTAAAAATCCTTCGACAAACTACCCTGTTCGATGGTCGAATTTCGAAGTTTTTTGGACTTCAAAATTTGTCCCTTGTTAAATCTGCCCCTGAATGTCGAACTTGCAGTCCAAGGGGGTATATTTATCAAAGAGTGAAGTTATAGATCATCACAGTCCTCTAGAGTGAAATTCTGCCACTTTTCATTCATTTCTATGGGGTTTTTAAGAGGTTTTATCAATGGGTGAAAAGCACCCTTTGATAAATACGCCTTTCAAATTCCCATAGAAATGAATGGAGAGAGGAGGAATTTCACTCTAGAGGATTCTGACGATCTCTAACTTCACTCAGGGTCGGACTGGAGGGTCTGGGGCCCCCTCTGGACCCCATATTGCGACGCCGCACATGCGCAAAAGGAGCTGCGGACATCGCTGCACAGTGCCACAAATTGTTTTGTTTTTTGTAGGGCCAGGAGATCAGGAGAGGGGGTCTGGCCCAGCGGGTCCCATTTGTTTTTTTCACTGTGTCCCACCAGGCCAGTCAAACCCTGACTTCACTCTTTGATAAATATACCACCACCAGCTGTAGTGCAACCCAGGGAGCTGTTATTGGCCGATCTTTGCTCAAACATTTATTTCCCAAGCAAAAAACCAAATAAAGAGAACATTTATATATATATATATGTACAAATCCATGCATTGAGCAGATCGAGATATTAAAAACCTTTAAGAAACGGCTACTTTTCTACATCCCCCCTTGGGTGAGTGGCGCACACTGTGTTGCAACCAGCAGGGGTTCATATATATATATATATTTATTGTGTAACAACATAAAGGTTGAGATGGAGAGGACGGGTGTAACCAACACTGCCGGCTAAGAGGGGATTAAGGGAAAATCACACAGAGAAAAGAAAGTGGACAATTGCCTACCAGTCAGTGCAACATAAATCAGCCAATCAGACAACTTTCTTCTAGGGATGCACTGAATCCAGGAGTCGGCCGAACTCTAATTTGCATATGCAAATTAGTGGCAGGAAGAAAAGTAAAACATTTTTCCCACCCCTAATTGGCATATGCAAGGATTCGGATGAATCTTTCACAAAGGATTCGGTGATACGGCCAAATCCACAACAGCGGATTCGGTGCATCCCTACATTCATTGCCATGGTGATTGCGTGTGTTTATTATAAATAACTGGCCAGTTTTTCCATTATTCTCCCCCATCATTAATAAAACTAATAGTCTATACAGTCACTTTGGCTTCCTCTGATCAGTGTTGAAGTTGGACACCAGGGGCCCACCAAAAACCTTAGACCAGGGGCCCACCCTCAGTACTATTATTCTTCCTCTCCTCACTCAACCGCTATTCTCATGATCTCTTTTCTTTACTGTAATACTATAATCTATGTTTCCAACTATTTAGCCACTTTGTTCTCATAGAAATAGGGAATGGCCATGAAATAGGCCACACATTTAGCAGCATGAGGGCCACTGACACCTGGGCCCACCGGGAGTTTTCCTGGTATCCCGGTGGGCCAGTCCGACACTGCCTCCAATTACGACCCAACCCATAACAAATAAAAATTAAATATTTACTAGTAACTTCTGCATTGTGCCACTAGGTGGAGCATGAAAGGGAAAGATCTCAGTAGAGATGTCTGATGGCTACAAATCCTTGCTGAAAGGCAACGCTGCAAAGGCTCCAGTCATTTAAATCAGTCCTATCAGCCTCTATCAAAAATACATTCACCAACTAAATGATTTTTCCCAAAATGATATCATTTTCACATCTTCTTATAACATGTCTCTCTATATTACTCTCTGCACAACCCAGCAACTACCAGCTGATGCCATACCTCGATGTTGCCAGTTATTTCTAGCCAGTACCAGGGGTGGGGGGAAGGGCGGGTTTTGGCATGGGAATGGCTATTCCTATATAAACAAGGGGTCCTGTCATTGAGAGCCAAACTGCAGTGTGATTGAAAGTCCAATGACGAATCCCAGATTCTGATGTTCTACCTTTATGCGTGTGAAAGAACATCTGACTGCAAAGCTGGGTGACTCTTGAAAGGCAACTGCCAGACTAAAACTGAAAAGAAGAGAGCTCTAGTTCAGCTGTGCCCCACACTGCTGGGTGGTATCTGCTTACAACAACAGGCTTCTTTAGCTGCAAGATCTTCAAAGCATTCCCAACTTCCATACAGATCTTCTCCTGGCAGGGACATTTGATTTAAACACCAATGACATATCCAGAAACATCGCCCTCTTATCTGGTTGGCACCAGTGTGGGAGATAAACATGTGAGTCGGGTGTTTCCAGTGTCTAATGCCCATTACTGCTGGTGTAAAGTGCAGCGGCCCTTTAAGAAGCAGAATTCCTGGCCACTTGGCTGATACCATGTTAGCTGGGGGGGAGCAGATTGAGCAGGAAGCTGAGCCTGAACTTTACGCATGGTTGTGGATATTGGGGAGGTCTCATCACAATTTGCTAAACAACATGGAACCCTTAGGCTTCTTACCATACAGAAAGCTGGGATAATGCTGTGTTTACAGCCTGAACACCAGTTATTCCTTATACTATAATCCCCTGGCACCAAAGGGGTTAAACGGTGGCAAGCAGGCTTGGTGTTGGGCTAATGACATCACACCAGGGGGCTGCCAGAAGGAGAGACAACACTGATTAAAAAGGTCCAGATCCACAGCACAGCAGCCACCCCTTATCTAGTATAGTACACTCTGTAGTACACAGACTTGGCCCTCCACAAGGAGTAGGAATTGTCGAATTTGAGCAGGTAAACCCCATTGCCCGGGTACTGGTGGCTCCCTGCGTAAACTTCTTCGTGACAATCCCTTCTGTACACGGGAACAATCTCATCCAGCTGAGGCTTGTTGCCTTCCTTTTTGGCCTTTTCTTCGCTGTTTGCGTTTTCTGTAATAAAAAAAACAGTGATTAACAATATAGTAGAACGGGACAGACCCACAGGTTATTACCAATCTGAAAGGCACATTCATTTTATATATCATTATTGGTGTAGAATGTAGGGATGCGCCAAATCCAGGATTCAGTTTGAGATTCAGCCAGTATTCGGGCTTTTTATATTTTAAGATTTGGATTTGCTGCTTAGGGAGGGGTCATCTTTGACCAGTCCCTCTCCCTCTCTAATCATTAATAATACTGCCAAATCCTGTCATTTCTTCCTCCGCAATATCGCCAAGACACGGCTGTTTCTTTCACTAACAACAGCCAAAACACTAATCCATGCCCTTATCTTATACCATTTAGACTATTATAGTCTAGTACTAAACGTTCTTCCTGCCTCCCATCTCTCTCTCCTCCAATCAACCTTAAACTCTGCTACCAGGATCCTTCTGCTCTCCTAAAAGGGAACCTGCTCAACCCCAAATAAAATCCCTAGCGTCGCTGCCTGCAAAGGACAGTATATAAAACCTTTCTACTAACATTCAGAGCCATCACTTCTCTGCTCCTCACTGCATTTCTTCTCTTGTCTCACTGTATGTTCCTGGTTATCTTCTCTACTCCTCTCAGAGCCCCTTCCCACCATCCACAACCACTGCCACCTCTCGTCAAAACCTTCTATCTTGTTGCTGCTTCCCTCTGGAATTCCATCTCTGAATCCCTCTGTAAGGAACCCTCTCTCAATCTCCTCAAGAAAAAACTAAGAGCTTACCTTTTGGATCACTAGATCATTAGCCTAGTCCTCTGCCTACTGACTATGTCTTACCTTGTGCACTTTTTCATCTCCAATTTGTTCCTGTATGTTAGCCTCCCATCCACTTAGACTGTAAGCTCTACGGGGCAGGGACCGATTTCCCACTGTGTATCTTACCACATAGCACTTAAGCTCTTTGTCCTGATATGATTCTGTATATATTTATTATGTGATTTGTCTCCCTCCTTTTATATAAATTGTACTTTTGTGCACTGTGCAGTGCTGCGGCACCATAACAGCGCTTTACAGATAAAGTTATACACACACATACATTTGGCCATATCCTTGTGCCTAACTGAACTAAATCCTAATTTGCATATGTAAATTAGCGGTGGGAAGGGAAATCAAGTGACTTTTGGTCACAACATGAAGAAAAATATTTTTCCCACACTTTTCCTTTCCCTCCCCTAATTTGCATGATTTGCTATTCGGCCGAAGGATTTGGCCAAATCCCTAGTAGAAAGTAAAGTGAAGTCACATTATTACCTTCATCTTCCTCCTCATCCTCGCTGGACTCACTGACGTGCACACTGACTGCCGTATTCGTAGAGTCTGTCCATTCAAAATAAACCCCGAAACCAATGTCATAATTATCTGTAGCAAACTCCCAGAACAGATAAGAACCTTCCTCGTGGGTGGGGACTCTGACTGTCACCACCTCCCCGCGCCCCACTGTTATCACCGAGTCGGCGTCCTGACGGATTTTCTCTTTGAAGTCCTTGATCTGAGGGCGTGTCCACATGGAGGGTGCGGCTACTACTGGCGAGGACTCTGCAGATTAGGAACATTATTTCAAAAATGCATATAAAGTTGCAGACAATACAGGATACTGGGGAAACCCAAGCACAGATATATATTATTCACAGAAATAACTGCACATAAACATCATAACCCCCATAATCATAAATCTGAGTACATTCTATGCATCTACTTACCATAATATTGCTATCATCCATTACAAGACCCAACCAGTAACATGTTTCCTTATAAACTGCACTAAGTGATCACACTTGTTAAAATATAAAGTTATCAGAAGTCACCAAGGAACTCTGAGACCTGTAAACCTGCAGCCATGCGCATTTATATGGTCACAGAACTTCTTGGTGACTTCTAATATCCTTATAATTTAAAGTAGGGAATACATTCTCCCTTATAATACATGAGTGATACTCAGAGTTCCCTGTATAACTCAGCCTGCAGCCTTGTGCCTTTATATGGTCACAGAACCCCTCAGTGACTTCTAATATATTTATAATTTACAGTAGGGGGTACATTATCCCTTATAATACATGAGTGATACTCAGAGTTCCCTGTATAACTCAGCCTGCAGCCTTGTGCCTTTATATGGTCACAGAACAACCCCTCAGTGACTTCTAATATCCTTATCATTTACAGTAGGAGGTACATTATCCCTTATAATACATGAGTGATACTCCGAGTTCCCTGTATAACTCAGCCTGCAGCCTTGTGCCTTAAATGGTCACAGAACCCCTCAGTGACTTCTAATATCCTTATCATTTACAGTAGGGGTACATTATCCCTTATAATACATGAGTGATACTCAGAGTTCCCTGTATAACTCAGCCTGCAGCCTTGTGTCTTTATATGGTCACAGAACAACCCCTCAGTGACTTCTAATATCCTTATCATTTACAGTAGGGGGTACATTATCCCTTATAATACCATATATACTAGAGTATAAGCCGAGTTTTTCAGCATCCAAAATGTGCTGAAAAAGTCTACCTCGGCTTATACTCGGGTCAGCGGGCAGTAGCTGAGATTGCAGTCACTTTAATCATTCCTATACCAACAGCTCACTTGGGGAGAGACTGCAATATCCCACAATGCCCTCTGTTGGTTATATGAAAGAATAACAGTGCACCCTCTGTTGGTTATATGAAAGATTAACAGTGACTGCAATATCACACAGCGCCCTTTGTTGGTTATATGAAAGAATAACAGTGACTGCATTATCACACAGCGCCCTCTGTTGGTTATATGAAGGATTAACAGTGATGGCAATTTTACACAGCACCCTCTGCACATGGTAGTGGGACAGTGGGACATTGACTTCTAATATCCTTATCATTTACAGTAGGGGGTACATTATCCCTTATAATACATGAGTGATACTCAGAGTTCCCTGTATAACTCAGCCTGCAGCCTTGTGCCTTTATATGGTCACAGAACTCCAGTGACTTAGAATATTTATTAGAGCAGAGGGCCCAATATCTAATACTCTATTTAGAACAATGGGATGCGTCTGTGAACAGTACTTACTGTCATGGGAAAAAAATTTTTTTTATCAAAATGAATCAGTTAATGGTGCTGCTCCAGCAGAATTCTACACTAAAATCCATTTCTCAAAAGAGCAAACAGATTTTTTTATATTCAATTTTGAAATCTGACATGGGGCTAGACATTTTGTCAATTTCCCAGCTGCCCCCAGTCATGTGACTTGTGCCTGCACTTTAGGAGAGAAATGCTTTCTGGCAGGCTGCTGTTTTTCCTTCTCAATGTAACTGAATGTATCTCAGTGGGACCTGGATTTTACTATTGAGTGCTGTTCTTAGATCTACCAGGGAGCTGTGTTAGGGAGCTGCTATCTGGTTACCTTCCCATTGTTCTTTTGTTTGGCTGCTGGGGGGAAAAAGGGAGGGGGTGATATCACTCTAACTTGCAGTACAGCAGTAAAGAGTGATTGAAGTTTATCAGAGCACCAGTCACATGACTTGGGGCAGCTGGGGAAATTGACAATATGTCTAGCCCCATGTCAGATTTCAAAATTGAATATAAAAAAATCTGTTTGCTCTTTTGAAAAATGGATTTCAGTGCAGAATTCTGCTGGAGCAGCACTATTAACCGATTCATTTTGAAAAAAAATTTTTCCCCTGACAGTATCCCTTTAAAGGACCAGTAACATAATTTTTTTTTTTTAAATTCGCTAATATTGAACGGAAAAAAACACAAATGAAACTTTTAAATCGCTAAGTCTTTATTAAGAAATAACTTACTAAAACTCCGCTTGCGCTCCTTTTCATAAAAGGCGATCCATCGCGCGGTGCTCGATTTCTCCTCCCTGCTTTCCTTTCCAGGGAGGAGAAATCAAGCGCATGATGGATCATCATCGTGACGCCTTTTCTGAAGAGGAGAGCAAGCGGAGTTTTGGTAAGTTATTTCTTAATAAAGACGTAGCGATTTAAAAGTTTAATTTGTCTTTGTGCTTTTTTATCTTTCTATACTAATGAATTAAAAAAATAAAATAAATTGATGTTACTGGTCCATTAATACAATGTAATTTAAAGGGGACGTGTCACCAAGACACATAAAAGTCCTTTCCAAATAAAACGTGAAACCCAAATTATTTTTTTTTATGATGGCATCCAAACCTCATGGAAAAATCTCAGCTGTCCTATTTTGCTTTCCCCACCTCTGTGCCTGATACACAAGCCACCACTTTCACTTTCTTTCCTGAACATTGTCTATAATTGTGTAGCGTGTGGCATGGGCATGAGGTCCTCCGTCCTGGTCGCATACAATAGATATTTGGATGATGCAAAGCCCTGATTGCGGTTACCACAAAATGGCGGCCGCATGTAGGCTCTAATTGTGGATTGAAAAACAAGATTTTAAAATTGTATATAATCTTAGTAAAGGTTGATTTTTCTCAGCTAACATGATAGCACACCATTTTGAATGATTTCTTAGGGCGACAGGTCCTCTTTAAAGCATGGATACAGGTTTCTACGTCTTTGGTTCAAGCGTCAGGTTTCACATTCCCATTGATACGAAACTTCTATATAGACATTTATTTGTCTCGTTCTTACAGATCAGGACCTGACTGTATTGCAGACATGCTTAATCAGTCAAAAGGACATCATTTGGCTCACCTTTTGGCCCATTCTCCAGAAGACCTTCTAAGGGGTCAGACTCCAGTTCTGTGTCATTGCTGTCTATGTGACAGTGACTCTGGCCATTAACTGAAGGGGTATCGCCAGAGGCTGTTGAGCTTACAGAGAGCATCTTCGAGGGGGAGTTCAATGGAGAGCATGATCCGGCTACTGCTGCCTCCTGTTGCTTCTGTATTGCAGCCTATCAGATAAATGGAATATAGTATAGAGTCCTGCAGCGGGTCGGGTACCCGGGGGTTACCCGCACAAACCTGTGGTACCCTGTAGTAGAGTCCTGCGACCCGCAAGTACCTTATCTGCAACCTGAATCCGCTGACCATCAAGAAACAGGAAGTGCTGTCGTAAACTGGAAGTGACCATTAGAAGTAGGTGTGATGAGAAAAAAAGGAGTAAAACTCACTATTGAGAAGACCCACGACCTGACCGGCAAAGCTGGACCACCGTCGACCTACGTCTATAACGGCTCCCGTAACTTGCAACTCGCAGGGTACTGCAGGTTTTTGCAGGTAACCCGCGGATACCTGACCCGCTGCAGTACTCTACACTGCGGGTTGCAGGTAGAAGTTTCGGGAACTGGTATAGACGTGGGTCAGCGGTTCTCCGGTCGCTGGTCGGGTGTCTTATCAATAGCGAGTTTTACTCCTTTTTTTCTGATCACGCCTACTTCTAATGATGTCACTTCCGGTTTAAAACGTTGGCAGTTCCTGTTTTAGTCCTCTTTTTCTGATCACACCTACTTCTAATGATGTTACTTCTGGTTTATAATGAGAGCACTTCCTGTTTCTTGATGGTGAGCGGATCGGGTTGCGCATATGCAGTTTCCGGGTTGGGTTTAACAAATTGGTTCTGTGCAGGACTCTAATATAGTATACCCACCAATAAGAACAGATCTCTTGTAACAATATAGCAGGTAATATCTTGTAATAATAAAGTGGGCTATAAGATATACAGACATTATTTTAATCCATAAAGAATGCATTTATATCATTGGTTAATAATTCATGTACCAGTCACTTTGAGGGGATATAAGTGTGGCAAAGAACCTATTCTAGGGCCTAAAGGGCACTCACTGTAACCAGCACTGGAAATGTTCTAAAGTGCACACTCAGTATGGCTAGTAAAGACACTGTTCTGTACATACTTAGGGTCAATGCTAGCCACCGTTTATGCGTACTTAGTCTCTTGAACAGTTGTGAATTCATAAAAATTATGGGGATTGAATGTATCAATCACCGTGACACATACAAGACCCGGCTCTAAACATTTAGTCACAGCGAGTGAATGTTCATAGCTGGGCTTTTATGTACAAATGACAGTGAGTGGATGCTCAGACTGCAGCCATTCCTTTAGTACTGACTAGTATAGCAAATATTTCAGAGCATGTAGTCAACCAATCAGGGGGCTGTCAGGGCTTGGAGTTTTGTATTCACTGGTGAAAGCAAGTGCACACTCATGTACTAGAATTATCCCTGTATAACACCCTGGGAACTCACAAAAGGTTCACAACTTGGTTGATACTAGTTATACTGAGTGTACACTCTCTCTCTAGCACTAACATTTGACACCTTGCAAATGATGTACACAGGGGACCAAGCTTGGTTATTACAGTGAGTGCACACTCATGGCTTTGCAATTATACCTGTATAACACACACACACACACGAGGGGCCTGGCTAATATTAGTCACAGGGAGTGCACTTGTGACTATGGGACTAAACCTGTATAAGTTACAGAGCCTGCAGCCTTGACAAGGAGCCTGTGTAATGACACTCATGCTGTAGAACTGTACCTGCTGCTGAGCAAGTTGCACTTGATAGAGTTGTTGCATGTACTGCTGGTAATGCTGCTCCTGGAGCTGACGGATAAGGATCTGTTGCTGCTCAAAGTTGCCAGGGTACTGCTGGGCCGCATACTGTTGGAACTGCACTGCTGTCTGTGAGTTCAGCGCTGCCATAATTTGTTGCCTGTAGGGATAACAAGTCAATAGGGAGTTTTCTAACTTACTTCTGTTTATTGCTCTCTGGAGGCACCGGCAGAACAAAAACAGTACCACAAATACCTTGTAAGACTCTACGGCATCCCCAGTAATGTAGGACTCCCCAACAGGAGTAACACCAACCAGACTCAACAAGACTGTCTTTTACAATCCGGCAATACATAAAAGTCTATAGCTACAGACTGCACTGTACATATCCCAATTTCTATGGGACTGCAGTTTGGCAACTACCCCATGGATTTCATCTTAGCGCAGCTATGGTTCTCTTTCATTAAAGGGATTCTGTCATGATTTTTATGATGTAGTTTTTATTTCTAAATGACACTGTTTACACTGCAAAAAATTCACTCTACAATATATTTCATTCCTGAACCAGCAAGTGTATTTTATAGTTGTAATATTGGTGTGTAGGGGCATCTCAGGTCATTTAGCCTGGTCATGTGCTTTCAGAAAGAGCCAGCACTTTAGGATGGAACTGCTTTCTGGCAGGCTGTTGTTTCTCCTACTCAATGTAACTGAATGTGTCTCAGTGGGACCTAGATTTTACTATTGAGTGCTGTTCTTAGATCTACCAAGCAGCTGTTATCTTGTGTTAGGGAGCTGCTATCTGGTTACCTTTCCATTGTTCTGTTGTAAGGCTGCTGGGGGGAGGGAGGGGGTGATATCACTGCAACTTGCAGTACAGCAGTAAAGAGTGATTGAAGTTTATCAGAGCACAAGTCACATAACTGGGGGCAGCTGGGAAACTGACAATATGTCTAGCCCCATGTCAGATTTCAAAATTAAATAAAAAAAAAAATCTGTTTGCTCTTTTGAGAAATGGATTTCAGTGCAGAATTCTGCTGGAGCAGCACTATTAACTGATGCATTTTGAATAAAACATTTTTTTCCTATGACAGTATCCCTTTAAGGATAAGGACACTGACACTTTTTAAACCCTTGTACCATGGCTGCTTTACCTGCCAATGCTAAAGTGCCTGGAAATTACCCATGCGTCCCTAAGGCTAGCGGTACAAACATGGCATCCCACCACTAACATACCATTAATTCAAAAAAGAACACACTTTGCTAAATAAAGGCCGCGGCAGCGCAGCTTTCTGTTTAGTGTAGCGGCTGCTTCGTTTGAGTTCCAGTGTCTTGCTGCTGTCTCTTTGTATGTAAATACTGAGTTCTTAGCTATTTTTATCCATTGGGCAGTCTCAAGTTTCCCTTTAGTCTGCTCCACCCAACAAAACAGTGTGAGGTCACTGAAAGACATTATTATATCTGTTTGAGCTTCAACCTGTGGCTCACTAGCAGCTGAGAAACTACATCATGGGAAGGAAACAATGATCTGAAATTGTGTAAAGGGGATTTCACCACCAGCATAGGAACTGGATCTTAACTGTAAGGGCAGTGGAACTGCAGTAATGAGTGGTCTGCTGCTGGGTGTCTGGAACACATAGAGAATCTATTGTAACTGCTCTTGGCCAATAAAGTGACAGCTGATTGGTTGTTATACCTATGTTTGTGCATAAACCTGCTGGGACTGCACTGTAGAACCGTTACATGGGCCTAAACGTTATAACATATAATGGAAATATTTACTTCTGCTGCTCCATACGGAACCGTTCATCATCAGCCCGTAACCTTTCCTCTTCCTCTCGCCTCAGTCTTTCCTCCTCTTCTTTCCTTCGCCTTTCCTCCTCTCTCTGCAAGCGCTCTCGCTCCTCTTCCATTTTCCTCCGGTGCTCCTCCTCCTCCCTCCTGTTGTAAAGGCAGTTTAATCAGATGGCACCTCTATGCTGTGTATCCCCCTCTATGTATTTATACTGAAACACCCTCAATCCCTCAGGAAACAATTTTGATATACAAAACAACTCTGCCCCATATATCATCAGCCTTGTTGCTTTCAGGGCATTGGGTAATTGAGCAGCTAATTACTCAGGCAGGGGATGTATAATTACTTGTGTAATGTAAACTCTGTTGAATACAAAGGGTTTCTATTTCTGTGTAAGAACTAAACCCATTATATGTTACAGAGATTATTTGTTATCTGCTATGTAACCAATGTCATTTAGTCCTATGTCAACTCCATAGGCTGCCCCAAGGCTACATAGCAGCTTGTTTGTAAACATTATAGCAGTGTTTCGAAAGCAAACCGCAGTTTTACTAGCATAGGGCCACAGCACATTATATTTTACTTACCCTTTCATTTTCTGATGCTACTGTGTTAGCTGGAAGCAGCAACTACAGGAAAATGAAGTCTGTGCATTTACTGCAGGAGCAAAGGCTACAGTAAAACACAGCTTTTTAAATTAGTATTTTGTAGGGATGCACCGAATTCAGGATTTGGTTCTTTTCAGCAGGATTCTGAATCGGATGAATCCTTGTCACTGGCCAAACCGAATCCTTAAAATCATGTGACTTATCGTTACAAAACACGGAAGTAAAAAAATGTTTTACCCTCATGCGCAGCTCTCTTTTTCCCTCCCCCTCATTGATTTGCATATGCAAATTAGGGTTCGGATTCGGTTCAGTACTGGGCTGAATCATTCACGAAGGATTCGGGCGATTCCAAAATAGTGGATTGGTTGCATGCCTAGTATTTAAACCCAGAGATGAGTGGGAGCCATATAATACCTCCCACTCAGACTCCCTCCTGTTATTCTAAGGGGTAGTGCACTCTACTGGGGGTATATATACTGGGTATATGCAGCGCCTCTCTTCCTTGGGACAAGAATTGAAATGTTCTGTGCATAACATAAGCTATATTCGTATACAGTCAATATGGCTGCCCCTGTCAATAACCATAAATTCCAACTTCTTTGTGGTTATAAGTGATGACACTGCCATTTGTAAAGTTTCAGTGATTTAGATGTAAGGAGAACAGGAGCAAAGGGAATAGGAATATTCCAGTCACAGGAAGCAGCAGTATAAATTAGGTTAAGCACTAATGAGAAGTCGCTCAATAATTCCCGAAACATGAATTTGCGCTGAGCAAGGGGTTCAGTTACACAACTAATGCCTTCAGTTCTAGTTCTAAATAAACAAAATAATTCTCCAGATTTACCTCACTGTGGTTTGCTCAACATATCGGCATCCCCAAGATTTTAACCTTTAATCCTCCTTTTAAAAAAAACTGGTGTGTGTAATGGAAAAGCCCAGCTACCTCTCCCACACTGGAGACTGTATATTAAACTCTATATTAACATTTCGATTTTTGAGGGGTTTCTGATTAGTGGTGTGCAGGTCGAGAAATTCTCAACCCGCATCCGACCCCGTTCCCCCTCTATTTATAGACCTGCACCTGCTCCACAGTGACATCACAAAAGGGGCGGGGGAGGTCACAAGTCTATAAATTTAGGTGCTGGTAGGCAGTGCAAGTGACCCAAAGATTTTGTGCAGGAGCCAGCCCGAACATGCCCAACCCGTGGGTAAACCTGCTGGTCCTGCGGGTAAACATGCTGGTCTCGCAGGTTTCTGATGTGGAAAGGTAAAGAATCAGCCAATCACAGAGCCTGTTACAGGAGGTAAACCGGCAGGTCCCTGAGGTTTTTGATGTGAAAAGGTAAAGAATCAGCCAATCACAGGTAAACCTGCTGTTCTCTGGAGTAAACCTGCTGGTCCCGCAGGTTTCTTATAGGGAAAGTTAAAGAATCAGCCAATCACAGAGCCTGTTACAGGAGGTAAACCGGCAGGTCCCTGAGGTTTTTGATGTGAAAAGGTAAAGAATCAGCCAATCACAGGTAAACCTGCTGTTCTCTGGAGTAAACCTGCTGGTCCCGCAGGTTTCTTATAGGGAAAGTTAAAGAATCAGCCAATCACAGAGCCTGTTACAGGGGGTAAACCTGCTGGTCCCTGAGGTTTTTAATGTGGAAAGGTAAAGAATCAGCCAATCACAGGGCCTGTTACAGGAGGTAAACCGGCAGGTCCCTGAGGTTTTTGATGTGAAAAGGTAAAGAATCAGCCAATCACAGAGCCTGTTACAGGGGGTAAACCTGCTGGTCCCTGAGGTTTTTGATGTGGAAAGGTAAAGAATCAGCCAATCACAGAGCCTGTTACAGGGGGTAAACCTGCTGGTCCCTGAGGTTTTTGATGTGGAAAGGTAAAGAAGCAGCCAATCACAGAGCCTGTTACAGGTTACCTCCTCCTCTCCTGCTCTTCCCGCTCGATTTTGTGGGATGTGACGTAGGTGGAGAAAAGTTGACAGCATCTATTGAGCAGCGACACAAATTCTGTCATGGCCTCCTGTCTGTCCATGTTGCCCAGAGCAGCCCATTCTTTCCTGCAGGGAGCAGAAAGACACAGCAGAACTATGAAGTCAGGAGTACGAAGACTGGCTAAACAAGCTACGTCAGTTATTCCTGTTCTTTGGCTTTACCTTCGGTCATTTCCCAGTACGTCAAAGAATCCAACTTCGGGACAAGTGTCCGGGTTATACGGACCCAGGAGGACCTGTTTGTGCAGCGCCACCAGCCTCAGCTTCTCTTCATAGGTGGGGTTAAAAGCCTTCCCTTCCTTCTCTGCATAAAGAACAGATAATTGTGGGAAAATCAGTGTTAAATGACTGAAATGGACACTGATCTGACTCACAGAAGGACAATCACATGCAGGTCATTATGCTGAACGAATCAACATAAAATATTCCTTTCTATAAAGAGCTACCCCTTACCCTTATTGCTGTTTTTGTCTTAGGTTTACAGATGAGAAGGCGCTTATTATACAGGAATTTTAAAGGAATACGGTCATGGGAAAACATGTTTTTTCCAAAACGCATCAGTTAATAGTGCTGCTCCAGCAGAATTCTGCACTGAAATCTTTTTCTCAAAAGAGCAAACCGTTTTTTTATATTCGATTTTGAAATCTGACATGGGGCTAGACATTTTGTCAGTTTCCCAGCTGCCCCTGGTCATGTGACTTGTGCCTGCACTTTAGGATGGAACGACTTTCAGGCAGGCTGTTATTTCTCCTACTTAATGTAACTGAATCAGTTTCAGTGGGACTTGGCTTTTACTACTGAGTGTTGTTTTTAGATCTCCCAGGGAGCTGTTATCTTGTGTTAGGGAGCTGTTATCTGGTTACCTTCCCATTGTTCTGTTGTTTGGCTGCTGGGAGGGAAAGGGAGGGGGTGATATCACTCCAACTTGCAGTACAGCAGTAAAGAGTGACTACAGTTTTTCAAAGCACAAGTCACATGACTAGGCGCAGCTGGGAAACAGACAATATGTCTAACCCCATGTCAGATTTCAAAATTAAATATAAAAAAATCAGTTTGCTCTTTTGAAAGATGGATTTCAGTGCAGAATTCTGCTGGAGCAGCACTATTAACTGATGCTTTCTAAAAAAAAAAAACATGTTTTCCCATGACAGTATCCCTTTAAACTTGCAGCAATTTCTCCAAACGACGGATTTCCCCAGCCGAAATTCTAATGAGGTGACTTGCACTGCTAATTAGCACACTTAGGCCTCTAGACACCCATGTATTGTGATAAAGCCTACAAACAAATATCAGAAACACTAAATATAGTTTCTACTACAACACTGTAGGATGAGTGTCAGGTGTGATTGTGTCTATGTGTGTTTATACACTGATTTTAGGAGATGCTTCTGCCTGCCTCAGCCATAAAGTAGGGCAGGACTACTGCTTACAATGGGACAGAATGCTTTGTTATACAGATAGCTAGAATCTCCGCCATAAAGCAGGACAGGACTGCTGCTTACAATGGGGATCAGATGTGTGTAGTCACTGGGACAGAATGCTCTGTTATACAGATAGCTAGAATCTCAGCTGCCATAAAGCAGGGCAGGACTGCTGCTTACAATGGGGATCAGATAGGATCTGTGCAGCCACTGGGACAGAATGCTCTGTTATACAGATAGATAGAATCTCAGCCATAAAGCAGGGCAGGACTGCTGCTTACAATGGGATCAGATAGGATCTGTGCAGCCACTGGGATAGAATGCTCTGTTATACAGATATCTAGAATAATGTAATTATAATGTATAACTGTATACATATAAACATTTAGTTGCTAGGGCTCAAATACTATTTTAACCACACTGCAGTTGGGAAGTCAAAGTGGCAGATGAATAACAGGGGGAATTCATACTAGGGATACCAAATCCAGGAATCGGTTTGGGATTCTGTCTTTTTCAGCAGGATTCGGCCGAATCCTTCTGCATGGCCGAACCGAATCCTAATTTGCATATGTAAATTAGGGGTGGGAGGCAAATCATGTGACCTTTTCTCACAAAACAAGGAAGTAAAAAATGTTTCCCCTTCCCATCCCTAATTTGCATATGCAAATTAGGGTTCGGTTCGGTATTTGGCCGAATCTTTTGCAAAGGATTCGGGGGTTCGGCCAAATCCAAAAAAGTGGATTCGGTGCATCCCTAAAAAAGAAACAATAATACCAAAATGAAAGCCTTACAGTCATTCCGTTTGGTTGCTAGGGTCAGTGACCCTGATAGCATTTTCTTTCTCAAGCCTGAAATGACCAATCAATAAAGTCTATGCAAAAACATACTAAGAGTGTATTTATAGGTGATCTCCTCCATTATATTTAATTATTACACTTTTATTTAATGTTGTCTGTTCTTGTTGCTGAGTGCCAGTGCTTCTTAATGGAGAGAAGCATTGAATGGAAAGGATCTGTTAATGCAAATCTGGCACTTTGACAGGGAGGAGAGGAAATGCAAACAGGAGTGAGGGGAAGAGGCTAAACTTACAATACACTGCGCAGACAGTTACCTGCCCCAGAGAAACGAAGCACAACTGCTGTGGAACTATTAGTCCCAGTGACCAACACCTGGGTGGCACATACCAGCGATCCACAAATAAAGGGGAGGAAACACAAAAAAACCTTCACTGATACCCTGTGCCACTAGCAGACTAACAGCAGTAATAATCCTCTGAGTGCAGGAGTAACATGGGCAGGGATACATTGTGAGAGTGGCAGAGATCCCCTAATTCTGAGACCATTGGTTTCACTGACTAATCTGAGCCAGTCTGACAGACTCCCGGGGAGTCAATGCCAGGCTGAGGGTAGAGGGGGAGACAATACCAGGCTGAGGGTAGAGGGGGGAGTCAATGCCAGGCTGAGGGTACCAGGGGGAGTCAATGCCAGGCTGAGGGTAGAGGGGGAGTCAATGCCAGGCTGAGGGTAGAGGGGGGAGTCAATGCCAGGCTGAGGGTAGAGGGGGGAGTCAATGCCAGGCTGAGGGTAGAGGGGGAGTCAACGCCAGGTAGAGGGGGAGTCAATGCCATGCTGAGGGTAGAGGGGGGAGTCAATGCCATGCTGAGGGTAGAGGGGGGAGTCAATGCCAGGCTGAGGGTAGAGGGGGAGTCAACGCCAGGTAGAGGGGGAGTCAATGCCATGCTGAGGGTAGAGGGGGGAGTCAATGCCATGCTGAGGGTAGAGGGGGGAGTCAATGCCATGCTGAGGGTAGAGGGGGGAGTCAATGCCAGGCTGAGGGTACCAGGGGGGGTCAATGCCAGGCTGAGGGTACCAGGGGGAGTCAACGCCAGGCTGAGGGGGAGTCAATGCAATGCTGAGGGTAGAGGGGGAGTCAATGTCAGGCTGAGGGTAGAGGGGGAGTCAATGCCAGGCTGAGGGTAGAGGGGGAGTCAATGCCAGGCTGAGGGGGAGTCAATACCAGGCTGAGGGGGAGTCAATACCAGGCTGAGAGTACCAGGGGGAGTGAATGGCAGCGGAACTGATACACACAGGGGGCAGAGATGAGACAGGACACCTGGTCAATAGGGACATTACCTTTAAAAAACCTGAGGGCGAGGCCATAAATTTCCTCCAGGCTAAAGCCCCAGCGCTGCTCCATACTTAGGGCCGCCGCCTCTGTCTGTGCCCGCAGCTCCTGGCTCATGCCGTCCTCTTGCTCCGCGAGACTGACATCCCCAACCCCGGGACGGCTCAGTTCTTCCGAGTCGGGACTCAGGGTCAAGCCGTCTATGGACACCTCTAGCCTCTCTGCGCCGCTCACCACCGCCATCCTACTGCCCTCACAGCGCCGGCCACGTCCCGACTTCCGGCTCCACCAGCTCGGGCACGCGGGGCCGCGCACGTCACCTCCGCCAGGGGGAGGGGGTGCGCGAGCGCGCGTTCCACCATTGGCCTAAACGCGTCCAGTGTGAGAGGCGCGCGCGTAGGGGCGGGGCTTATGTATCCAATGATGATTCATTGTAGATTGGCGGATCTCAGGAGCTGCTCAGTATCAGTATGATCGGCAGCCGTCGGTGGGGGGTGGTTCATTAATAGTATGTGCCATTAGGGGGGAAACTGGAGGGAGAATGTGTATTTGTGGTAACTATGTATCCCAGGCATGTCCAGCGTGGGGTGCAGCTGAATATTAGCCAGTGCGGCTGAACCTATTGAGCTCCATTATGTTTCCTACATGTCTCAGGCACCCACTCCCCATTTAGATATGAACCCCTGCCTCCAGTCTCTGCACTGCCTGGGGATCCGTCCATTTGTCATATAAATACAAGGCACTACGTTTTCCCAGGAGCAGTAACCCATAGCAACCAATAAGATGCTTGCATTTAAACATGTGACCTGCAAACTTTGCCTGCTGATTGGTTGCTATGGGTTGCTAAAACTGCAAACTCAGGGCCTTGTATTGCCTTACAGAAATATACAATATATAGTGAATAAAGTATCCCCTTTTGTAAAATATAAGGATATTCTAAGTTACCGAGGAGTTTCATGACCATATAAAAACACGAGGCCAAAGGTAACTTCTAATATCCTCAAATTTTGCAACTGGGGGTACTTTATTTATTATAATTTCAGTGAGTCATGTGACAAAAATGACATCACTACTCACCGTTTATAACTGATGACATCAGAACTCACCGTTTATAAGGATATAATTTACAAGATATTCATGGCTTTTGTGTATTATAATGGATATATACCATCTATCAGTGAGCACCATGCCTAGGTCAATAAGCACTAAGCAAATAATCAGAGATGCGCTGTAACTGACTTCAGGCATTTATTTGTGCAAATTCACCATAATGATCAAATTACAAATGTGTAATAAATAAATTCATATTGTACCACATGGCAGTGTCTCACCCCTGTCTCTATACCTCATATAAGCCACTCGCTCCTGACGCGTTTCACAACCATCGGGTGCTTCATCAGAGGAGGTGAGACACTGCCATGTGGTACCATATGAATTTACTATTCAATTTTTTGGATACTTCGACCATCGAATAGGATTCTACGACTTCGAGTTTACTTCGATTTGAATCGAAAATCGTTAGAATATTCGACCATTCAATAATCGAAGTACTGTCTCTTTAAAAAAACTTCGACTTCAATAATCCGCCAAATTAAACCTGCCGAAGTGCTATGTTATAGGCGTGTCATGTGGGGTCAGTATGTACCGAAAACTTTTTAATGTGATTACCAATAAATTACTTGTTTTTACTTTTAAGAAGCCTTGGGTCATATATCTTTTTAATATAATTTTCACATTGTGATTGCCTTTGGAACTGGGGCGGGTCCCTCTGGCTCAGTTAGGGATCTACGGAAATCAGCCATATGGACTCCCGACCTACAAATAGGAAATGCTATGTTAGCCTATGGCGACCTTCTAGACCATTCTTAGTCTTCACACATCGAAGTAAAATCATTTAGATCATACGCTAAAATCGTTCGAATCGTTTGATTCGAACGATTTAATTGTACGATCGAACTATTTTACTTCGATCGTTCGATGGCCAAATTCGGTGAAAAACACTTCGATATTCGAAGTATTTTAATTGGATGGTCGAATTTCGAAGTATTTTACACTTCAAAATTCGACCCTTGATAAATCTGCCCCTAAGGGTAGAGACACATGCTGCTATTAAATGTGCAGGAAGGAGGGGCTCAGCCTCCAGCCAGTATTTACTCTACTGCCTGAGACTATTTATTAGGGATGCACCGAATCCAGAATTTTGGATTTGGCCGAACCCCCGAATCCTTCGCAAAAGATTCGGGCGAATACAGAACCGAATCCTAATTTGCATATGCAAATTAGGGGGTGGAAGGGGAAAACATTCTTTACTTCCTTGTTTTGTGACAAAAAGTCACGCGATTTCCCTCCCTGCCCCTAATTTGCATATGCAAATTCGGATTTGGTTCGGCGGGGCAGAAGGATTCGGCCAAATCTGAATCCTGCTGAAAAAGGTAGAATCCTGGCCAAATCCTGAAGCGAATTCTGGATTCGGTGCATCCCTACTATTTATTACATTACACCCATAGAGTTTAAATCCAGTGATTGGAAATCTATCACAGGTGGCAGCTATACATTTGGGTGAGAATTACTTTTATATCTTTGTGGGTGCAGCAAACTCAGCATCGAACTGGGGCATTGGTGGCCCACCAGGGCTGCGATACCAGATATTGGAATATTCTAAATCAGGACCCACATTTGAAAAATATTTTACCACCCCAACTTTGCATACAAGAAGGGATGGAGTTTAGGTTCTATGTTGTCCCCTAGTCTATTCACAGACTCAAAACCTACAAGACCCACTCACTGGTTAGACACTAAGGGTTGTTATAGATGTGGGGTATCCCGATGTGGATTCTGCAAATTCATTAAACCATCGAGGGACTTTGTAGGAATCAATAACTCCAGACGCTACAAGTTTAATTTCTATGCAAATTGTGGTACAGGTATGGGACCTGTTATCCAGAATGCTTGGGACCTGGGTTTTTTTCCGGATAACTGATCTTTTCGTAATTTAGGTCTTCATGCCTTAAGTCTACTAGAAATTCATTTAAACATTAAATAAACCCAATAGGCTGGTTTTGCTTCCAATAAGGATGAATTATATCTTAGTTGTGATCAAGCACAAGCTACTGTTTTATTATTACAGAGAAAAAGGAAATCATTTTTAAAAATTTGAATTATTTGAATAAAATGGAGTCTATGGGAGACATCCAGAAAGCTCCGAATTATGGAATGGCTATCGGGTTTCCGGAAAAGGGATCCTTTACATGTGCCAGCTATGTCATTTATTTGATTACCTGTACATGTGGACTCCAATATAAAGACAAGACCATTAGACCGGTCAGGAAACACATATTGGAACATCTAAGTTGTGTCTCAAGACAGGACACCAGTTCAGCTGAAGCCAAACATTTGTTGGAACATCATAGGGGCGAACAGTGAATATCTTTTCAAATTGTGCCCAATATTCGGAAGGGAGACACTGAGGTGCCTCTCCTAGAAGAGAGGCCTTCTGGATTTATAAACTAGACACCATAGTTCCCAAGGGCTTGAATAGGGATTGAAAGTTGAATTGTTTTATTGGCTAATGACCTGATTAAGAATATCTCATATTTTTGAGTTCTAATTTATTCATTGTTCATCTCCATCTCATATGGGATAATTGACTGTAAATGCATTAACCTTATTTTCTATTTATTATAAATTTTGCTTTGGTTTTTGTTTTTCAGTCTTAAAGGAATAGTTCAGTGTGAAAATAAAAACTGGGTAAACAGATAGGCTGTGCAAAATAAAAAATGTTTCTAATATAGTTAGTTAGCCAAAAATGTAATATATAAAGGCTGGAGTGAACAGATGTCTAATAAAACAGCCAGAATCCAACTTCCTGCTTTTCAGCTCTATAACTCTGAGCTAGTCAGCGACTTGAAGGGGGGCCACATGGTACATTTCTGTTCAGTGAGTTTGTAATTGACCCTCAGCATTCAGCTCAGATTCAAAAGCAACAGAAATGACCCATGTGGCCCCCCCTCAAGTCTCTGATTGGTTACTGTCTGGTAGCCAGGGCAACCAGTCAGTGTAAACAAAGAGAGTTGAAAAGCAGGAAGTAGTGATCTGACTGACTTGTTATACATGAAATCACTCCAGCCTTTATACATTATATTTTTGGCTAACTAACTATATTAGAAACATTTTTTATATTGCACAGCCTATCTATTTACCCAGTTTTTATTTTTACACTGAACAATTCCTTTAACATATTGAATATCGTTGTATATTAATTTATTATTCTTTCAAATGAATTTACAATTTTTTAAATTAAATCATTTTTTCAAAAGCAATCATTTTGATTAATTTGAACCTCTTCATTTGATGATTTTTCGGATTATCTGATTTGGCTTCTTTGAATTAGATTACTTTATGAACTTTAAATCATCTGGTTTAATATTTTCAATCATTATCATGGTACTGATTATTTAATTACCACTTTATTTAAATATGGATCTACTGTCTTATCTCCAATTATGCAGATATATGAATTCAACTCATCAATTTAATATTCTATGAACTTTGAACACAATTTGTTTATCACGTTCGTTATTACGTTCGGTTTGATATACACTTCCTATTTCTTATTTTCCATTTCCATGTACTGGATATTGACTGCTGCTTTGATAATATATGCTGCTTTAATATTATATGTTGTTTTACATTTAGAACCTATGGCGCAAATTCACTAAGCGCCGAAGCGCGGAACGCTAGCGTTAATTCGCTAGCGTTTGGCATTTTTCGTTACTGCGCAAATTCACTAACGAACGCTGGCGTAGTTTCGCTAGTGTTACTTCGCACCCTTACACCAGGCGAATTTTCGCTTGCGACGTAACTACGCAAATTCACTAACGCGCGCAGTGTACTGAACGCTACCTTTTACGCTAGACTTCCTTCGCCACCTCAGACCTGGCGAAGCGCAATAGAGTAGATAGGGATTGTTTCAAAAAAAGTCAAATTTTTTTCTAAGTCCCAAAAAACGCTGGCGTGTTTTCTACATGATGGGTGATAGGCTGAAAAAGATCGAAAATATTTTTGGGGCTCCCCTCCTTCCCCCTACATTTCCTGACTCGTGGCAACTTACCTAGACAGTGGGCACATGTGTAGAGCAAAATTACATTTTTATTTGCTGATTTGAAGGTTTTCTAGGCATTTGTAGTGCTGATACGTGTTCCTCCATTGAAATTTGAATTTGGTGCCGTATGCAAATGAACCACCACTAGTGAAACTTCGCTTCGCTTGGCGAATTAACGCTAGCGCAACTTCGAAAACTTACGCTACCCCTGTGCGCAACTTCGGATTTTAGTGAATTTGTGGAGCGCTGGCGAAAATACGCCTGGCGAAGTGTGGCGAAGTGCGGCGAAGTTGCGCCTGGCGCAACTTTGAATCTTAGTGAATTTGCCCCTATGATTTTAACCTATGACTTTTTTTATCAGGATAAAACCTAATGCAGGCAGCAGAGGGCGGCAGAGAATCACGCAGTCTTCACAATAAACACAGACAGTAACCTCAGATCAAACACTTGACTTGCAGAAACACCCTTTAGGCTAATAGCACATAGGTACATAGGACTAATCTCTGTCATATATTATGACCATTTATCAGATGTTTTTATTACATCTTCCAGCCTTTAGATTGGTCTGTGTATCCTGTTGTTTGGAGCCCTTATATCATAAAGGAGTTATCTGATTGTTTGATTATGTTTTTATGGGCACACCATTTAGTTGTGGTTTAAAGGACAAGGAAAGCCTTATTATAAATTCACACATATTGATAATTGTTCCTTCAGTGTCTCCAGGCCACAATTTTCCCAGCAGCAACTCTAATTTAATCATGCTGAATCTTAGCACTAGTCATGCTCATTACTACTCACCAGGGGCGGTTCGGTGGTCCTTGCCACTCTGAGGCGGCCTTTCTGATGCGGCCCCCCTGGCACCTGGCACCAGGGCTGCCATCAGGGGGGACAGTTGTACTGGGACAGTGGTTTATACATTTTAACAGGGCCCCAGCTGTGCTGCACTTCCCGGTTTAGCCGGGCCCCCTTGAGTTGCCAAAACAGCATTGAAAGGAGCTGAAAGCTGCCAAATAGATCCAAAGAAGAGAAACCACTGAAGAGGAGAATGAAGAAGACCTGTAAGTTCCACTGAACACCAATGGTCTTTTTTTCAAACCCTCGGCCACCAATTTTGTTTTTAAGCTTTTATGGGGGACCCTGACCACCGTTTTTTTTTTTGACTTTTGAGAGGGGCTGGCCACCAGTGTTTTTATAACTTATGGCAGGCCCTGGCCACCAATGTTGCTTTCTCTTGAAGGGGGACCCAAGCCTGGATCCTAGCACCCTGTGGCAGCACACCCCCTCCGTGTGTGCATGCGTTGGAGATTGCAGAAGTATGCATCCCCAGAGCTTTGTATGTCGCGGCTGGGCAAGATGCGCCCCTAAAATCTTGCCGCCCTTGGCCCTGCCTTTGTGGCCTTGCCACAATTCTGGGACTGGGGGCCCTGACCACAACTTGTGTGTGGGAGGGTTTTTACTGTATTAAGCACTGAAGTCTTTGTCGCCTTTTTACTGTGGGGTGGGCGAGATCTCAGGTGGGGCCCAGAAAATTTTGTTGTACAGGCCCCATACACACACCATTCTGAGCAACAGAGCAGGTGCAGGAGGGGCCACATCGCTAGTGCGGAGAGAGTAATTGCAATCTCTGCACCAATTCCAATTTAAAAATTGGAATTTTCGCTCTTAAGGTAGTCAGGAGCCTCCCCTGCTAACTTGTGGGCTGCTGCCTCCTGAGGCGACTTTCTCAACTTGCCTCATGGCAGCAGCCACCCTGTTACTCACGCTTCTTCCAAACCTTGTGCCACCAGGACTGGATTAATGTACAGGCTACTCTACTCTTAAGCTTAGGGGCCCAGTGTGATCAAGGACCCATCTGACTTTTTTGAAATTATTATTTCTGTATTCTTTTGATATTTATTTTTATTTGTGGTGCTGGGTTCAGTAGAGTGCACCTGCTGGGAGAAGAAGACAGGCAAGGCACCTGCGTGTGCCCAGATACATGCAGATCCAATGACATTACTGGTGTACACCAAACCTGACCCGGTGTAAAGAGCTTAGGGGCTCACCTGCCTGGATCTGCACACATCCGGACTCAGCAGTATCCTAGATGGGGGGACCTGGGTGGATGTAGCCTAGGGGCCCCACATGTCATTAATCCACTGCTGTCTGCCACTCAGACTCAGGATTTGGCATGTGTGGGAGAATGAGCCTGAATCCTGTCCAAAAGAACACTCCCTGCTCAGTGACATTGCTGCTCCATATTCTGCCCCATAGATAGTCTGATAAACTGCCAACTTTGTCTAGAGGGGCTCAGTCGGCAGCTTTCATTAGCCCATTTATGAACATTCGACTAATAATGAAGAGCCACAAACTGTTAGCTCTGTGGGGCATGGCTCCCCTTTCTCCTGTGTATTTTGACATATGGTATTTAAAGGTCACCGTCTCCCAATATTGTTTCCCTCAATGTAGGTAGAGGCTAACAGAGCATACAACCACCTTGGGTGAAACAATAGTTATTTCCTTTAAAAAATGTCCCTGTGAGCTCTAGGCTATCTGCACCAGGAGCACATCTGAGCAAAATCTATGGGACGTTTGCTGGTGGCCTAGTGCTTGGGGAGCATTTTACTAGCCCACATCTCTCGTGGTGGAAACTCTTTTTGGGTAACAGTTTCCCTTTCATATTTGTAAATGTATATTTATGTTTCTTTATTGCAAAGCAAATACAAGTACTATATAAATAAAGCTTTAAATACATGGATACATTAGTTAGACTTAGATTGAAGCAAACCCACTACACAGCGAACTGAGCCAAACTGGGCTGATGCAGCCAACTGGCCTCCAGGCTAATCATATCCATGGTGCGACCAGGCCCAGATTTGTGGAAAGGCCACCTAGGCCCGGGCCTATGGCGGCAGGATTTTAGGGGGGCGGCATGCTGCCCAACCACACCCACATTGGTTCAAAAACACTAGGGATGCACCAATGCACAAATTTCCTGTGTGCCAATCCCCATTGCTCCTGTCCCCCTGGAGGGAACAGGGGCGACGAATGGCAGTGGGCCTAGGGGCGCCCACTATGTAAATCCGGCCCTGGGTGCGACAAATTTTTCAGACCTTCCCAATTGATGACAGAGCCAATATCAGCCATGGAGGCCATAGTTTTGGTCTTATTTATGGACCAATATGTTGCCCACTCAAGAATACAGTTGGCAGCCAAGACTGGCTGTTTAATTGGGCATATGATAGACTGATATTGGCTGCCAACTTCACTCCTGACTGAGTATGAAAATTATTGGTCCATAAATGAGGTTTTACCTCACTGCAGGTTCAATAGACTAGTTTCAAGAAAGGGGAAAGAGGGGGAGGTGAATACCCAGTATTGATTATTGTAGATAGCAAGGTTAACTCACCAATAATGGCAGGGGGTCCAGGTGCTCAAGCCCCAGACCTTCAGCTTGGGGAGGCAATATTGCATATTGATATTTAGTAGTAGACAAACCGGACTTCACTCCAATACTTGGTGCAAATAATAAGTGGTTCATTTAACAAAAAAGAAACATCTTAAAAAGTAGCCTTATGCGTTTCATGCCTTTTGGGCACTTAGTCATAGGCTCTGCCACAGAACCCCCCCCCCTTGTCACAAACCCCATCCCATGCAGCATGTCTCTGGCAGCCACCACTGCCTGGTGTTGACATTTGTCCGCAGATAAACTGTATATACAGGTGCTGGTGGGCCCACAGGGATTTCACCTGGTGCAATGAAGGCCCAGTCCAATCCTGAATTTTGGTCAGTGGCCAAAGCGAACATTTTTAACTTATTCATTTGGAAATATGTGGAATTGGATAGCAAATAATTCCTATTAAAAACAAATATCAAAGGCTAACTGCAAAATTGCTTAGGCCAAGTAAGAATTCTCTGTCGCTCTGTATATTTGATGCCTGCACTCCGGGAATAGTTACTGTTATTTCATCTCATACAAGTGAAGAAGATCTGGAGATTCCTTCTCTGCTGCTCCTGGATGGCGCCTGTCCAAAATCACACAAACCTAATTATGGGACATTAACAGTCATTACCGGGGCAGTCATAAATGCTTTACAGGGCATTTTGTTTCCAACACTGTCTGTGTGATCAGGCAGCATGCAATTTAATGCATCCCCATGCTTTATGCTTCCCTACATTCACTCTGTCCCGTCTCACCAATGATCATGGAAGTCAGACCCTCAACCTCACTCTACAGTCTACACGGTCAGCTGAACACTCACAAACACTTAATTGTCCTGACAGTCTCTTTTGGCTTTTTGCACATCATTACAAAGTGCCTAGTTCACAAGGCAGGAAGAGGTGGCACCTCTTATCTTGGGAATCCCCTCAAACAAGGTAGTAGCCAGTCTGTAAAAGCTTTGTTCCCTAAATGTTAAAATAATTCTCTGTTTGTTCAGTTATATTAACACTGCTTAGTAGCCTATTATTTGGGGATCTCAGGGAATAGTTATAATGGCTAGACACTAGGGCTGACCATTTTGTGAATGCCAGACCATTGGTCAGTCTGTAGGGTCTGTGAAAGTCTCTACTGCACCCCACAGGCAATGTGCTTCCCAAACACAATAATGGCAAACATTCTGATCGCCACTGTATTCATTGAATGATTTGTATGGCATTTTTATAGGTGCCAGTTTGCATACAATTCCCACCCTAAAGAATAGCAGATGCCAACTCTGTGTTCTGTTACCCGGGTCACATGTTGAAGGATGCTTATATTTAAAGCGAATACTACCCCTTCTGTATTTATATATGTTAATCTATGCATTGAATAATAAATGATGGTTTTCTCTATGGGTCTTCATTTTAGTGGTGAGATTAGTGTAATTATATCAATAATATCAACCCCTTATAAATATCAACCCATAACAGCACCCAAAGTGGCTGCCCCAGTCTTGGCTGCATGCTGTTCTGTACTTCAAAAGAAGAGAAGGGTCTTCTATGTGTATTCCCTGTAAGTGTCCAACAAAGTAAAGTGTGCCAAGCCCCCCTGTTGCTCTTCTACAAGGGTAAGAATAAGGGAAAGCTTTAGAGTTGTTTTAGACCCATTGATAAATTGATTTTAGGTCAGTCCATATTGTATTGTCTTTCTTCTCTTTGAAGGGCAAATGTTTCCGTGAAGTGAAATGCGAGGCTTAGGGGCATATGAATAAATGTGAGAACATGCTGTCTACTAGTTCCTGGGCTTTTTAGTTCTGCTTTTGTTTTGCTGGAGAAACTTTGCATATTATATTGTTGGGATTTTCAGACTGCTTATGTCCAAGCACCCCCCATTGTGGTCCAAAATGTGGTCAATGCCCTTTCCTCCCAGACATATTGAGACAATGGAATAACACCCTGTTATAGTTCCAGGGGTACCCAAGGCACAGATAAGGACTCACCCCAAATCTCCCCCTAACTGGCCTTCAGACTGGACTCCCTTAACAAGGTTACAGATATATAGAAACATTGGGGTAACAGTCACCCTGCTATAGTTCCAGGGGTACCCAGGGTACAAATAAGCACTCACCCCAAATCTCCCCCTAACTGGCCTTCAGGCTGGCCCCCCTTAGCTCATAACAAGGTTACAGATATATAGAAACATTGGGGTAACAGTCACACTGCTATGGTTTTTTTTACGTGCCGCGCAGCGCCATTTGCGCATGCGCGCGGCACCTTTTACTGAGGAGCGGCGCCTACACGCAGGCGCGCCGAGCATAGTAGGGAGGCAGGGGGGGTCGGAGGGGGCCCTGGACATTAGTCCCGGTGGGCCCCGGGCCCCGCAGTCTGACCCTGCCCAAATCTCACCCTAACTGGCCTTCAGACTGGGCCCCTTTAGCTCATAACAAGGTTACAGATATATAGAAACAATTGGGGTCACTCTGCTATAGGATGTAAAGGGTGTAAAAGCACATAAGAGTATTATTCCTCATGAGAACAGCATAGATCAATGTATTTATTAGATGAGTAAAACACTACTCTGAGTGCATTTAGTAATATTTGGTGTATGTGTATCAGGCCACACAGGGTCATTTTTTGGCTCCAGTCAGTTTGACGTTACATGCAGATGGTCATTGCACCACATGGTGTAGAAAGTCTGCCCCACCTTTCAGCAGAACAGGTGCAATGGGGGCAGACACTTAGACATTGATGACTTTTGTTCTGTTTTTGCCTCTGGACGTCACATCAGCTATAAAAGAGAAAGTGAATAGGATGTACACACTGCCTGGGGTTCATCTCTGCACTTTATCCAGGAAGTGACATCAGGAACAGGATATGACTAAGCCAAGTGTATGCCATTGCTAAACATGGGTCTGCATATTCCACAAAGATTGGGCCCATACAATAAACTGACAGTTTGCTGAAACTCATCCCGTGATGAGTTGTCTGATATCATAAACTGTTCTTTGTAATTTGTACTTGTGTGTATCTCAGCCCATTCAGACTCATGGCATCTGATACCACATTGAGCAGTTATAGAGAAAACAACAATATTTTATTACTGCACTTTTGTATAAAGGGCCATGGCACTTTTCAACCCAGCACAGTTTGTCCTCCTAGTGCCCATTATTATTTGAATAGGAAAAGCTCTGGTACAACTGCTTTTTCATCTATAAACATTGCAGGCATTTAAAAGTATAAATAAATAGGTAGAAGGCAGTATGCGACACTTTTCAACCCACCCAAATGTACTGAGCTGAGAGGAACTTAAAAATAAATATATATCAGAGCCCTCATAATCATAATGTCAGCTAATTATAAGAAAGCTGGGGGGCTCAACTCTTTCATCACTCTGGCCTGACCCTTCTAATCAGAGGCAGCACCCAGTCCTGTCAAAGGGGTTGGTTACCTTTAAATAACTTTTAGTGTCGATTTTATTTGTGTTTTTTTTTCCATTTCTTTCATTCAGCAGCTTTACAGTTTGCAATTTCAGCAGTCTGGTTGCTAGGGTCCAAATTACCCTTGGAACCGTGCCCTGGTTTGAATAATACAGTAGAATATGAGTAGGAGAAGGCCTGAATACAAAGATGAGTAATATAAGGTACAATACATTTGTAGTCTTGCAGCGCATTTTTTTTTAGATGGGGTCAGTTTTCATTTGAAAACTGAAAAGAGTCAGAAGAAGAAGGTAAACAATGATATTAAAAAAAAAAATGAAGGCCAGCTAAAAAAGTTGGCCATTCTATAATATACTTAAAGTTAATTTAAAGGTGAACCACTCCTTTAAAAACCCAAAAATATGCAATATTTTATCTTCTTTAAAAGAAAGTCTCACCAAATAAAGTGACACCATATTATTTTAAGTTAAAACCACTGCAGTGGACAAGAGGAGATTACTACTGTAAGGGTCAGGGCTAGATCTAGGGAGCCAGATAGTGATGGGCGAATTTGCGCCGTTTCGCCGAAAAATTCGCGAATTTCGGCGCCCTTTTTTACCGCGAATTTTCGCGGGCGTTTCACGAATTTATTCGCTGGGCGCGAATCGCGCAAATTCGCCGCGAATTCGCGCCTGGCGAATAAATTCGCCCATCACTAGAGCCAGACATGTACCTTCCGTGCTGCCTATCCCAGTCCACCCAGATGAGTCTTGCTTTGTGCACCTGTGCATTTTGCATTTGGCCGGCCGGGTTGCCTGGGGTGCCCAGCCGGGCCTGGTTCGGCCATGGTAAGTGCCATGGCATACAACAGGGGCCATTTTAACAGTTGCAGTTGAGCTAAAACATACTTGGGTCCAAGCACCTTCCCTGTACTATACAATGGATGCAGGGGAAGTCTCAGGAAGGTGGTGGTAGCTCCAGGGTCAATTCAGCAGAATTGAACCTAAACAATTGGTTGCTTATGTCATTTTGATTGCAAGTGCCAAGCAATGAAACCATCTGGACACAGAAAATGTTCTGTTCAATTATGACAGGAGGGTACCATTATACATTGTGTGTGAATGCTGGTCAATGGTACAATTAGCTTTACCAAGAAGTAGTGGATACTCTATTGTGGATGTATATTTAACAGGTTTAATTAACTGAAAAATAAACATACTCAGTATCTACCCTGACGTAGTATGTCTCTTTTATTAGCAGGCATTACAGGACGGCTGAAAAGGCTCATAAGATTAACTGGTCAATTGTGTGCTAAGGAGCGGATCACAAGTTACTGAGAAACCAGTAAATGAGTCTTTAACACCTCTGATTGTTCCACAGTCTAGTGCTCGGCAATGTTTGCATATGGAGCAAATGAGATCCCCAAGCCCCCCAGACTCGCACAAAGTGGATTATCAGCATGGACCACAGACAAGAATAAAAGAGATAAAGTCATTGGAAGAATAGGATAGTGCCAGACAGGTGAAGAGCTACATGAGGCCAAAACAAGGGGAACATTACAGTGGACAAGGGTACAGGTACAAAAAGGTGCTGGGTGATCAGAGACATTAATTAGCTCACTCAATCATTGGTGCTTAATTACAGAGCATCCCTTAAACTGGCCATAGACGCAAAGATCTGATCATATGAATCGAGGATTCGTACGATTTTCGGACCGTGTGTGGAGAGTCCTGACATTTTTCGTCCGACGGAGATCAGTCGTTTCATCAATCGGACAGGTTAAAAGATTTCTGTCGGCTGCCGATAATTTCTCTGCATGTATTGCCGATCTGACAATTTTCAGAGGGAGATTGTCACTAACTTTTGTCGGACATAACTTTCGTACGATTGCTGTCAGGGGCAGAACATCGGCTGATCTGTTCTTTTCTACTTTATTTGATCTGAATGGTTAGTGGCAGGTCGGGAGATGGGAAAGTCCGATTGTACGATGATTTGTACAATCAGATCTTTGCGTCTATGGCTGACGCAATGTCTGACAAAAGCTAGTGACAGTCTCCCACTGAAAATCGTACAATCGGCTATACACGCAGAGATATTATCGGCAGCCGTCAGAAATCTTTTAACCTGTCCGATCGACCAAACGACGATCTCCACCGGATGAAAAATGACGGGACTCTCCACACATGGTCCGAAAATCGTACGAATCCTCAATTCGTACGATCAGATCTTTGCGTCTAAGGCCAGCTCTGTAATTAAGCACCAATGATTGAGACACCAGTATGTATGTATGTATGTATAACTTTATCTGTAAAGGGCTGTTAAGGAGCTGCAGTGCTGTACAATGCATACAAGTTCAATATATATATAAAAGTATATGCCGGGAAGACAAATCACACAATAAATATACACAGATTTCATATCAGATTATTAATTTCTTTAATAGGCACACAAGAGACATTAATCCTTGAAAGCAAGGACTGGAGATGTACACGGTTATGTGGATGGGGGTCGGCTACTGTCGTAGTTGGTGCAGTACTGTAAAGGTTCCAACACCAAAGTTGTTTTGTTGTCCAATGGGTGCTCATTCTCCCCAGTAAAGTGCCCAGTGCGCCACTGCCCTAAGGTAGCTTGGGTTTTCTTCAGGGGAAGTCTAGAGTCTCAGGTTTCTTTGCTTAATAGATGGACCAGGTCTAGTGTTCTTGAAATGTCCATACCTGTAATGAGCATTTGGTCCAGATAGCCTGGATTGGGCTGATCTGAACTTATCACTTGACCCTGGGGCAGTGATTTGCTGTTAGCTGTTGCAGCATAGGCAGAATTATGGGTTTTTTAATTGAATCATTGGCTTTTCCACTACAGGCCAATGTGTTGTATAATGGAACCATCAGTTACTGCATGGCTGCCATATTTTTAATAGGAAAAGTTAATAATCACATGCTTATTTGGCATACAAAGATCATGTTGGGCAAATCGCCCTAAAATGCCCCATATGCCACTACTCTGCATATTAAATTCTTTGACCTTATACTTCTGTCAGACATCATAGAGCTTTGTCACAATGAGGCTCCCTCGACATATAATACAGACACCCCAAGCCCTGTGTTATTCATACTATCATTGTCCCATACCCTCTGGTTTCCTGAATCAATACACAAAATAAGCCTTTTTGTTCTAAGCCCACAACAAATAAAGCAGCTAAGAAGATATGTTTTTTCAGGGTGGTGCCATTAGCGGTCCATTAATTACCAGTCAAGTCTAGCTTGAGGGTGGGTATTTCTAAGAATGTCTTAGTGTTCACTTCATTTATTTAATGATGGGTCTGATCTTCACTAGAGCGGCCTCAAATGACAGGAGAGCATGTTACATTATCATAGGGAGATGTTTTGTTTTAGTGATTGTTAACAAAAAAAGTAAAAAATTGTGATTACAGTGGTATTAAAATACTGTTTATGGGCTAACTGATTCATGATGGAACCAGGCCCTAGTACTGGGCCCAATCCTAGACAGATTGCCACCAGCCCTTTCTTATTCCCAAACATGGGCCTACATATAAACCTATACTTTTTGCCACTGTCTATATCTAATTGCTGCAAGAGTAGGCCCAGAGATTGAGGTTCAGTAGTGGGCACCCAGGAAACCCAGTCCTACACTGTAAAGCTACTGTGGTATAAAAATTAAAAATTACATCATCCTTAGTAGATTATGCCATTGTGAAATTGTGTATTTTTCCAACTTGTCAACCAATATATTGTATCATGGCTTTTTCTCCATAAACAATAACAATTGTTAAAACTCAACAGGCAGACGGCACTTCTGGGGTAAGGTTTATTGGGGTTACTGCTGTAAAAAACCTAACACGTTTCTGGAGTATATCCCTTAGTCATAGGCTCTATGCCTATGACTAAGGGATATACTCCCGAAACGCGTTAGGTTTTTTACAGCAGTAACCCCAATAAACCTTACCCCAGAAGTGCCGTCTGCCTGTTGAGTTTTGCCGTATCCACAGTGGGGACACTGTTGACAGAGCACCTGGATTTAAGGGAAGAACGGTGAGCTGTAGCGGTCTTTTTTTGTTTTATTTATAGAATAACAATTGTTACCCTACTTAGGGGTTATTCAATTTCCTTGACTTTGATAGCAGAATATGAAGATAAAGCAGTTTAGATTATACTAATTAAACATAGACTAGTGTTGCTCCAATGTCTGCCACATTCAAGAGGGGAAGGATATATTCACAGTTGACCCAGTCCACAGGTGCAAATCCATGAAAAAAAACATTAAAATTGTGTATGCCCATTAGCCTATAATGTCCCAACAGGCACGAAACGCATAGGCCGCTGTCTACTATGTCTTAATAAATATTTTGTACTTTTTTTACTGCCTTAACTGTTTTTGGAGGGACTCACAATTGTTAAGCTGCCCATAGACGCGACGGTTCTTCTTTGGTGAACAACGATTTCAGGGCAGTCCGACAAATCCGTGCGGTTAGTGGGATTCAAATGATCATACAGCTTACAATTTTTCGTCCGATATCTGTCAGAAAATTGATCGGCCAGGTTAAAAAATCTTTATCCGTCCCAGTGCAATCTATCTATGTTTGCAGGTCGAACCAGGCAGCTCCCCTCAGTTTTGCTGGCAATATCGTCTTTTTAGTTGATGGACACATCGTCAATTTAAACGATCATTTCGAGATAATCGTGGTCTCACAATAATGATTGGATCTTTTAAAAATCTTTACATCTATGACCAGCTTTATGGTTTTTTGACATTCAAGACCCAATCAGTTCTCAGTAGAACCAATCAATGAATCTACTACTCTTTTTAATATTTAATAAAGGAAAACTAAAGATCCCTTTTCATAGATATAGACAGGAGAGATATCGGATGAAGGGGAAGTAGCCCAGGCACATCCTGTGGAAGAGAGGAATCCAACTTTATTCGAATTCGATAAATAAAGAGTAACAAGGACATGTACAGGAGGTATACACATAACCCACAAAGGCCACATAGCTGCTGTCTCGCAGAGGAAATAACAAGCCTACTGTCTTTTTGGGATGTGGGCAGGGGATATGCAAAGCTGAGCCATTGCCACCTTCCCTGAATATTGTCTGTGTATCCGCTGAGGTCAAAGGATTTGTAGTGCATCAGGCTGGTCTTTTGATCATGTGGAAAGGTAAATACGGACGGGCTTTGATCCTTGAACCCAGGCTGGACTAATAAATTTACACCTGTATGTGAGGTGTGAGTGTGAATATACTGAGATACAAGTGTAAAGCATCACTAGTCTTGTGACCGTATAAGTCGTGAAGGGCTATGGCACACAGAAAACTGGTCATATAGGACATATGGAATTTAGGCACTAAACAAAGTTGTTTAATAAGTGGTTCTTGCTTTCTTTTTGATACCCAGGCCTTGTCTACCTTACATATGGAACCTCCAGGCTTCGCTCCTAGTGATAACCAGAAACAGGGCAAAATTAGACCAATCTACCCAGATTTTTAAAGTGTGGGACAGAATTTTGCAAAGTGCACAGGTCTATCTGCTTCAGAATGGCCATTGACCCAGACAAAGCAGATCAGTGCATACTTTCTAAAGGGTTCCTTGGGCAATGACCCCTAGTAATCTCTTACCACTGTGGAGGGTTTATGCAGTGGGAACTTGTTAACTGCCATAGGGGCTCACTAATGGTTTATGATAAAAACACTAATGAATATCTTTAGCTAGTCTGAAGTCTTGGCTGTGACAGTAGAAGAGGAGACTGGTTTGGGAAATAGGCACCATGTTGCAGTCAGATCTGTCTGAAAAGAAGTGATTGCTCCGATCAAGGCTTAATAGCTCATGCATGGGCTGCTCAGCGACCCTAGCGATTGGTGCTTAAAGTTCTGGCTGTTTGGACCTTGTCTCCAAGGTTTAGAAAACACAAGGGGATTGATCACCATCATCAAGCTCAATTTGAGGACATGTGTAATTTAGTTTTCGAGGGGCCCTCAGACTGCCTTCAGGATGTGAGGGAAACAAGGGAAAATACCTTCCCCAGTCTAGAAAACAGGCCCTGGTGCTGTACTATGTGCCTGAATGTTGACTGCATGAGACAGGGGGCAACAAAGGACTTCCTGTTTGGCTAAAATTAGTCAAATGCTACACTATCACCCCCCAAAGATCATACTAGTTCCTCTGTTACATTGAAAGCCAACACAGTTACTCCGTTTTGTAAAGTATGAAGTCATAACTAGCTATAAGCATGGAATACCACTAATATAATCTACATATACGAGGGCTGCCATATTAGTTGCATCAAATAAAATATATCCAAAGCTTCCTTTATCTGATTAGTCAAGCAAAATGATAGCCCCTTTTTATAGATAGATATTTGAATAGCCATGAGGTTCTGCTCCACCGTACAAAATATTTTATTAGACAGCATATTACAACTGTAACCTACAAAAAATACTATAGACCACATTTGCAAAAAAATCTCTTTGGGTGTTTAACATTCCTTCTTTTTATACTTGTATTTATATATAGGGCTGCTTACAGCCATATTGTTCCCCTTGTATGAGAGTATAGTTCATATAGAATATTTCTATATGGACAGTAGATGCCAAACCACCCTAAGACACTACAGCATAAGGGTATAGCTTATCAGAACATTCATTCTCTGTATATTTATTTTTATACCTATAGAAGGGAGGTGCTCCATTTCTTAGTGATTTATTGTGCAGTTCTTTCAAGGTCTACCAACATGCTAGTTCCTCTGATGCTTTGTTCATTTGTTGAGCAAATGAAATGAATGAAAAGCAGTTCCAGACACATCGGAACCATACTGATTTACAATATCAAAGGGATTCTGTCATAATTTTTATGGTGTAGCGTTTATTTCTAAATTACACTGTTTACACTGCAAATAATTCACGCTACCAAATACAATTTAATTCCTGAACCAGCAAGTGTATTTTTTTAAATGTATAATATTGTTGTGTAGGCGCCATCTCAGGCCATTTTGCCTGGTCATGTGCTTTCAGAAAAAACAGCACTTTAGGATGGAACTGCTTTCTGGCAGGATGTTGTTTCTCCTACTCAGTGTAACTGAATGTGTCTCAGTGGGACTTGCCTTTTTACTATTAAGTGTTGTTCTTAGATCTACATCTTGTGTTAGGGAGCAGCTATCTGGTAACCTTCCCATTGGAGGATTGATCCAACTTGCAGTACAGCAGTAAAGTGTGAATGATGTTTATCAGTGCACAAATCACATGACTGGGGGCAGATGGGAAACTGACAATTTGTCTAGCCCCAAGTCAGATTTCAAAATTAAATATAAAAAAAATCTGAAACAGATTTCAGCACAGAATTCTGCTGGAGCAGCATTATTAACTGAAAAAAACTTGATTTCCCATGACAGTATTCCTTTAAATACAAATAAATATGAGGCAATCAGAAAGCAAAACAGCAATGATCTGATAAAGCAAATTTTACTTTATAAGTTTCATCATAATATAAAGAAATATCAGGTACCTAAAATCTTCACATCAAACATCACAGTGCTTAAAAGATTGCCAAAGAGGTGCCCAATCTAACAATAGGTTACAATAACACATTGTGTAAAGAGCCAAGTGTCCAAGTGCCTTAATGTGTGTAAGGGGTGAGTCATATTACAAGCTATGGCCCTAAAATAGTACCCACACCCCCTTCACTTTCTATTGTTCAGGCGCAGAATAGAGTTCTTATAATATTCTCTTCCCACTCTGAGATTGACTCTGTAGATGTGTCACTCACTCCTGAGTCTGAAGCAGGATATCCATGTCCATAGGGGCTACATTGTGCCCTGGGCAGTGCCCCCTGTGTAGAGTAGGCATCGGTACCCTCCTGGTTGCTCCAGCCTGTAGCATCTGGGATCTGTGGGATGATGGTGTTCATATTGGGGGTGATGGTCTTCTTGGGTTGGAAGTTGCTAAAATCCATCATGATGTTAGAATGCATGGAAACTTGGTTATGTCCTCCACCGAGGTCTCTCTCAGTCTCCCTGCCAGGGCTCATACCCTGGGTATAGTGGCCTGTAAGGGGCTTACTAGGTTGGTAACTGTGCGGGTAGGTACTAGATGCTGTTGGATGTACTGGGAGCCTTTGGTTGGGGGCTGCCCATGAGGATTCAGGGCAAGACAGGAGGTCCTGGGACAAGTGGAAATAATTCTGCTGAATGGATTGGACTGGCTGTTGAAAACCCAACCGGTGCAGCTGAGGCACATTCCCTGAATGTGGAGCTGATGCTGATGAATACTTGCTCTGATTGGTTCCTTGCATGGTGGCATTTGGGTGGAAGCCATAGTGTAGAGTGGTCAATGGCTGCTGGTAGGACAACATACGCTGCTGTGCTACAGGGATTGTGCCATTGGCTGTGGGTGCTGGGTTGTACATTGGGGTGCTGTTATAGTAATCTTCCACACCAGCCTGCTTGGTGGATCTGGATCCTTGGCGTCTGGCTTTTGATCTCCTGTTCTGGAACCAAACCTGAATGGTATAAAAGGGCAAACAATGAGCTCATTGCATAGCAATAAATGAAAACAGTCAGACTATTTCTTTAATTACTCTGTAGGGTTTAACACATGCAGCCTCAGGTGTACAGATCAGCACTGGAGAGAATGGGCCAAAAATTACAAGTACCCACCTGAACTCGAGACTCGGGCAAGCCCATTTGCCTGGCCATTTCCTCCCGCTGGTGGATGTCTGGGTACATATTAGTTTGGAAGTTCTGCTCCAGTCTGGCCAGATCTGAGGGACTGTAGACAGTTCTCCTCCTGCGATTGGACATCAGTGTGGGGGAAACTTTCTGCTGATTGGCAGCTTCCTTGTGCTGTTCCCCAGCCTTCATGTCTGCTAATAGAATATAATAGTGATTAGTGTTGTGACAGATCAATGGCTTGATTGGGTCTCTAACAGGTTGATATACATTTCCCATTCAATGGATATATTGTAGGGCCAGGGTGTGAGCTCAGTTCATCAGGTACAAGTACTGACTTGTAAGAAGGAGAAATCTGTGAGGAAGAGCCTTGCTGTTTTCTAGAGATTTCTAAATCATGGGACTTCAGATAATAAATCCCTCACCGATATCTTTATTTGATGAACAAGAATCTCTATCAGTGACTGATTCTCATTAGTCAAATTGGGCCTGATATCTAGATAATAAATGAAAGTAGAGCTCAAATCTTATGCTGCCATATTGAATCCGTGGCTTAAATCTTGTTATAAACTGAGACAATTTTTGCCAAAAGGGGGCTATAACATGACATAATATAAATGGGAATTGTATAATAAAGACTTACCTTTCACTTTAGCTTGCTGTACTGGATTCTGTTGTACAGAAGGGAAACCGGTTCCCACGAGGGAGTCCAGGGCAGACCTGGAGCTCATTAGGTGGTCACTGGAGGAGAAGTAGGTGCTGTAGAGCTGCTCCATCGCTTGGGTATATCCAAGCATCCCAATGCCACAGCCACACTTCCAAATCTGCCTCTTCCCACAGTGATGTGTCCTCCTCTGCCTGAATGCTGAATGGGGACCCTCCTTCTGGGGCTTTATAGGGGACTGGAGATCTCAGACGGGGATTGGGGGAAAAGTGTGAATATCTCCAGAAGGTGTTAAGATCAAGATGAAGGTCTAGGTGTCAGGTAGTGCAGTAGAAGTAGGCTGGAGGCTTCCTGCTGGGGCACAAGGATTAGGCAATACACATACTGTACAAACCCTATTCACATACAGAGTGGGACAAAATTCTGCACAGGAACCCAAGGCTTGTCTGTCCTGTCTGACTATCATTATCCACCTGTCATTACAAAAACACACACAGAACAGACAAGAATGTTCCAGCCTGCATCAGCCATGCCATAAAAGTTTGGTTAAAAGGGCTCTGCCCACTAGAGCATAACATTACCCACTGGAGGTAAACTGGTGACTGTTTTCACACTTCGGCCAAGGCCAATGGGCCTGGGTGGGTGACAAATCTGCAAGTCAACATTTGCATCACTTCCATTATAATAAAATATTTATGTACTTATAGTCTGTTTGTCTGTCTGTCTGAACCTTCTAAATTGCATCTATCTATCTATCATCTATCTATCTATCTATCTATCTATCTATCTATCTATCTATCTATCTATCTATCTATCTATCTATCATCTATCTATCTATCTATCTATCTATCTATCTATCTATCTATCTATCTATCTATCTATCTATCTATCTATCATCACTCATCTATTATCATTCTGTCTGTTTTATCTCTCAGTTTATGTATCTCTCTAACTATCATGATTAAAACTTATTGTTACAAAGTTATAGGATCTTAGAACCTGGGGTTTACCCAATAAGAGATATTTCTTTAGTTTGGATCACCATACATTTAGGGGCCGCTTTACTAATATTCAGATTTAAATTTTTTCACAAATCATATTTTTTCTATAAAAATTTGTGGTTTTTGTCTAATACAAGCATAGCTAACAAGGTCCCATAAAAGGTAGTGGGAGCTACGCTGATCCTACCATTTTTAATCAATTCAGACTTTTAGAGGTTTTTGTTTTTTTTTCACTAGTAATTACCAAAACATTTTTAGTGGTTTTAGAGGTTTTCCATATTTTTTAGCACATCGTTAAGCATTTTTTTTTCATTCATACTTTTTAAATATGGATTTTTTTAATAACTTTCATGGCATTTGTGGTTTAAGAGTAATAGATTTTAAAGGAACAGTAACACCAAAAAATTCAAGTGTTTTAAAGTAGTGCGTTTGTTTCAGAAAGACTACTATTGTTTCTATAAATAAGCTTCTGTGTAATGTGCAGAAAACAACTCAGATGAGGCTTAATGAGATAATAACAGACTTCTAGGGGCCGATTCACGAAGGGTCGAATATCGAGGGTTAATTAACCCTCGATATTCGACTGGGAACTAAAATCGTACGACTTCGAATATCGAAGTCGAACGATTTTGCGCAAATCCTGCGATCGATCGAAGGATTTTTCGTTCGATCGAACGATTAAATCCTTCGAATCGAACGATTCGAAGGATTTTAATCCAACGATCGAAGGAAAATCCTTTGATCAAAAAATCACAGGTAAGCCTATGGGGACCTTCCCCATAGGCTAACATTGACTTCGGTAGCTTTTAGCTGCCGAAGTAGGGGGTCGAAGTTTTTTTTAAAGGGACAGTACTTCGACTATCGAATGGTCGAATAGTCGAACGATATTTACTTCTAATCGTTCGAATTCGATCGAATTTAACCAATTCGATGGTCGAAGTACCCAAAAAATACTTCGAAATTCGAATTTTTTTTTATTCGAATCCTTCACCCGAAATTCGTGAATCGGCCCCCTAGTGTTGAGGTGTCCACTAAATTGACAATATATAAACCAAGAAATAAAGAACCAAAGGGACTTATCCCCAATAATAATTGGGGATAAGTCCCTTTGGTTCTTTCTTTCTTGGTTTATATAAGCTTCTGTGTAGCCACTGGGGGCAGCCATTCAATGCTGAAAAGGAGAAAAGGCACAGGATGCACAGCAGATAAAAGATAGGCTCTGCAGTATACAATGGGAATATTTAGAATTCATCTCTTATCTACTGTGTATCCTGTGCTTGAATGGCTGCCCCCATGGCTACACAGCAGCTTGTTTATATAAACGATAGTTTATCGTTTGGTGCTACCATTCCTTTAATCATGGTTTCTAAAAGCTAATGACAATTTAATGTACTCTTGGCCATAACCTTCCTTTTTTGTATTTTTTAAACAGCAAAGGGATCCTGTAATCGGAAAACACGTTTTTTTCAAAACACATCAGTTAATAGTGCTACTCCAGCAGAATTCTGCACTGAAATCCATTTCTCAAAAGAGCAAACAGATTTTTTTATATTCAATTTTGAAATCTGACATGGGGCTAGACATATTGTCAATTTCCCAGCTGCCCCTGGTCATGTGACTTGTGCCTGCACTTTAGGAGAGAAATGCTTTCTGGCAGGCTGCTGTTTTTCCGTCTCAATGTAACTGAATGTGTCTCAGTGGGACATGGGTTTTTACTATTGAGTGTTGTTCTTAGATCTACCAGGCAGCTGTTATCTTGTGTTAGGGAGCTGCTATCTGGTTACCTTCCCATTGTTGTTATGTTTGGCTGCTGGGGGGAAAAGGGAGGGGGTGATATCACTCCAACTTGCAGTACAGCAGTAAAGAGTGATTGAAGTTTATCAGAGCACAAGTCACATGACTTGGGGCAGATGGGAAATTGACAATATCAATTGGGTACCAGGGGCAGCAAAAATGCTACTCCTGGTACTTTAAGAGCGAATTATGGGGGAGTGGCGGCATTCCGGTTAGATAAAAAAGTTGATTTATTCCAACAGGTCACTGACCCACATCACCTGACGCGCTAGGGAGCTATTCCTGAAACGTGTCAGGTGATGTGGGTCAGTGACCCATTGGAATAAACCACTTTTTTTATCTAACCGGAGTGCCGCCTTTTCATCTTTTGAGCTACTATAATTCCAGTGGGGACGCTGATGGCAGAGCACCCGGATGATTTCAATGAATTAATGGAGCTACACTAACAAGAACACACAGGGGGTGAGTTTGGAGCGACCTATTTTCTTCTATTTGCACTACATTTTTTTTTATGCCGATTGAAAAATCTTGTCAAAGAAATAAAAAGCACTCTGTAATTCATTATTTTCCCCCTGAATTAGTGACGAATTTTACAAGTTATTTAACTGTAAACTAAAAATCATAACCAGGGTCAGACTGGGGGTCCTGGGGCCCACCGGGTTTTTTCCAGGCCCAGTCCAACCCTGATCATAACATATTTTGACAATGGATTAAAAAAACTGCAGGATATTTTTGTTTTGAAGTCTTGTAATATTCTTGTAATATTAACTCTGAATTTAAGGGCAGTGCAGAGTCATTGAACTATGTTTATTACGGGGGGCTGCCTAGCTTGACAGGGAGGCTGGTTTATCAATATTCAAGTATGATTTTTTTTTTCTAAACCAATAGCACATTTGCTAAAGTTCTCAAATCAGAAAAAACTCCATTACATTGTGGGTCCATTTACTAACAACCTGATTTCATTTTTTTCCCAAGAATCTCTAAGAAATTTGTAGTTTTCCTAAATTTCTCAAAAGCTCTAAGAATTCAAGATTTAAGGGAGGTAGGTACTAAAACTCCACTTTTTCTCATTTTATAAAAATAAAATGTGACCAAACTCCCAAACCCAAATCCCCTTAAGTTACCAATAAAACTTCTCAAAAATTCGACTTTATCGAATTGTCTCAACGAGAACTCAAATTTATTGGATTATTGAACAAAAACTAGCTGAAATAGCCTGAAACTATTGAGAATCCTACAGTTAAAAACATATTTGTTAAAGGACCTTCTGCCGTTGGGTTATATTTATGAAAGAGTGAAGTTAGAGATCACCACAGTCTGCTAGAGTAAAATTCCTATACTCCTTATTTTTCTCTCATTTCTCCCTCATTTATATGGCATTTTTAAAGGAGTATTTATCAATGGGTAAAAATAAAAGTTTATCCTTTTCTGCCTACCCCAGGTTCCGGCCCTGCCTCTGGTTGGCAGCTAAGCATGAAACTGTCAGGATGACTGGCGGATAAAAAAGATTTTTTTTTTGATTTTGCTGCACAAAATGCCCATAGACTCCAATGCATTGTGCTCCACAAAAAAAGTGGCCATGAAAAAAAAGTCCCTTGACTTCAATGCATTGCACATGTTTGCCTTTTTGTGAATTTTTCTACAATCATGGCAGATTTAATCATCCCGTTGAGCGCATGGTTTGATTTATACTTAACAAAAGAAATGTATTTCTTTTTGATTTTCAAAAATGACATTCAGTACCAAGATATCAACTCATTAAATGACTGCGATTAATATATATTATGTTTTGTATTACAGATCAATAGGAGTAAAGATAAGTCACATAGTAAGGTCTATAATGATGAAACCACTCCTGGTAAGTCAGTAATGGTCATTCCTTTATTTCCTTGCACTTTGGGACATATTCATTAAGCGCATTAAGTGCATGAGCACCATCATGGTCCAGTACAAGAAAACAAATTATTGGTGATACAGTCTAATGCTGACATTTACACCACTTTAGAACTGGACTTACCCTTTAAAGTCAATGAGACTGCATATTTCTGCAATGAAAGGTGAACTAAAATACACCCCAACTGTGGTTTCTCACTGTCCTTCTCAGCCCAACACCTCTATTCATGGTTGAATATTATACTCGGCTGCTAATTTGCATAGTCATTAGACAGCTTTATATCTACGTGTGATTCTGCTCGCCATGCCAGTGCCTTCAAGTGCCAATGTTTAGTGTATTTCAATGGGCCCTTTATGTCATTGTTTCCTTTATAAACTGGCAGCCAGTTTTCATCCAATAATATTTAAAATTATGTAACCAAGTATAAAAGGCAAGAATGCAAATTTACGGAGCTGTTCCTGCTGAATTGTGCTTAGTACAGGGGAATACCTATGCTGCCATAGTTTTATGGGATCTCTCTGTACAGACTATGAGCAAATTTAGGAGGTTGTTCCTGCTGAATTGTGCTTAGTACAGAGGAATACCTATACTGTCATAGTTTTATGGTATCTCTCTGTACAGACTATGAACAAACTTTGGGGGCTGTTCCTGCTGAATTGTGCTTAGTACAGGGGAATACCTATGTTGCCATAGTTTTATGGAATATTTTTGCATAGTATTTCTTAAGTTTAAGTCCTCCAAAAGACTTAGTAAAGATTCATAAAAATTATGTTTATATAGGGAATTATTATATTTGTTTCCTCATAATTTAATACCCCTTTTCAGTTGAAAATATATCAAATGATCTTTTTCCTTTAATTGATATTATTTTATTTATATTATTTTATATATATTTATATTATTTAAGAACATTCCAAGAATATGCTTCTCCTGTATTTAGATCTGTTAAATGTCTTCTTTGAGAAATATCTTCTGATCTCTAACTGACTTTCCTGTTATTACCGTATCCTTATATAAAGGATTATTTTTTATATCAGCCAGTTTATCTGACCAATTCCCAGGCCCGGATTTGTGGCAAGGCCATAAAGGCCTGGGCCTAGGGCGGCGAAATTTTAGGGGAGGCATTCTGCCCAGCCGCATCCTGAATTTTATGGGGAACACAGCTTTCCCCAACGATATGACGCGTACTCGCGCGGGGAAGGGGGATGGTGCGCGCCAATATCGGGCGATAGGACCCAGAGGCCTCGTGGCGCCCAGAAGAGAAATCCAGTGCTGCCAATTCCTATGGAGAGAGGAGATAATATGTACTTATTTTATAGTTACCTATAGAAACCGTGATTAGCGTTTTAAAGCAGGCTGAAAAAAAAATTACCCAGTGATGACCCCCAGTGCATGCTGTTTTATTATAATGGAAGTGATGCAGATGTTGATTTGCATATATATCACCCACCCCATCACCCTATGGTGAGCTGTTGTACTGGAATGTTCCCGGCCCATTGGCCTTGGCGAAGTGAGAAAACACCAGTTTACCCCCAGTGGGTAATGTTATGCTCTATTGGGCAGAGCCGTTTCAACCAAACTTTTATTGCATGGCTGATGCAGGCTGGAACATTCTTGTCTATTTTGTGTGAGTGTTTTTGTAATGCTATATATTTTGGTTCTGCAGCTTACAGGCTTAGACTTGTAACTTTGTTTGGGAATAATGTGACCAGCAGTCACTGCTTACAGAAGAGAGCTGCCTCCCATCACCATAGACATCAAAGGTTAATACGTTTATGAGATTTACCCCTAACAATCAGTTAATAAGCCATAATGATGGCCATATAGACACCAGGGGGCACATGTATCAGATATTATTCCCAGCAGTTGATTCCAAAAATATCATTTACCTTCCAGTTAACAGGACATGTTCAATGCAATTGAAGGCCTTGAAAAAGCAATTTTACGAAACGCGCGTTGGCTTGCCATTCTCACTGGTATATACCAATTTTAGATAAAACCTTGGGGGGTTCTTTTTACAAAAAACGTTTTTTTTAAAGTGATCTGGGCGCTTCTCTCTGCTCAGATTATAGGAGATTCCTCATCTGTATTCTTGTTTTACTGTTTTCACTATAAGTGCTCTGGAATTTGTGTGTTTTTTTAGACAAGATAGCTTCTCAATTTAGCCAGTTAAAATAGAATTGAGACCACAGTTCCAGAAGCACTGACTTCTCCTCCTTTGTGGGGTCCCGCAGTTAGTAAAACAATCAGCTAGACAATACGGGACTTCTCCATCCTTCTACCAATTTCCTTTTCCTACTTTTTCTTAGAATCAGAGATGTTCATAATTGCACTTTAAGTAATTTATATGTGAATTGATCACATTTGGTGGCACTTTACCATCCTCATTGGTGTTTTAGCGGGTTGTTAGTAATTTATTAATTAATGTTAAATGAATTATTCATGAGTTAGAAATTACCAAATATACACAATAATTAAAAGGAAAATTAATTGTGTTTTAGTTTTACCCTATTTAATGTTAACTTATTGAGGTTAAGCACTAGCACTTTGTGGGATCAATTATTCAAACAAAAAGAGGGAATTTATAGATATTGGATCACGTGACCTAATGGTTTAACTGAAAACAAATCACACAGTGATAATATATATTCTTTTGTAATTTCTGATTAAGAAGACGGGGATACTTTTCTTCTTTTCTCCTATACAAAATTAAATACTGACGGAAGTCAGATCCCCTCCTTTTAGTCAATTTTATATATCTGAAGTTAGATCATTCCTTTTTTATTGTAATTTAGGGGAGTGTATTGTAAGTAATGTATCAGTGTTTGCAGATGACAAAAAATTATCGAGCCCAATAAATTCCATCCAGGATGTGGCACTTGCAACACGAACTTGACAAACTGGCAATCTGGGCAGCTAAGTGGCAAATGAGATTCAATGTTGATAAATGTAAAGTCATGCACCTGGGATGTAAAAATATCCAGGCCACTTATACCCTTAATGGGACTGCACTAGGCAAATCCATTATGGAAAAGGACCTTGGAGTCCTTGTAGATGATAAACTTGGCTGTAGCAAGCAATGCCAGTCAGCAGCATCAAGGGCAAATAAGGTCTTGAGCTGTATTAAAAGGGGCAAAGAGTCACGGGGGGAGGGGGTCATTCTTCCACTGTATAGAGCACTTGTAAGGCCCCATCTAGAATATGCCGTACAGTTTTGGTCTCCATCACTCAAACAGGACATTATTGTATTAGAGAGGGTACAGAGAAGGGCAACTAAGCTGGTAAAAGGGATGGGAAATCTTAGCTATGAGGAAAGACTGGCCAAATTGGGGATGTTCCCACTGGAGAAGAGGAGCTTAAGGGGAGATATGATAACTATGTATAAATATATAAGGGGATCGTATAATAATCTCTCTAATGCTTTATTTACCAGTAGGTCTTTCCATCTGACACAAGGTCACCCATTACGAATTAGAAGAAAAGAGGTTCCGCCTAAATATTGGGAAGGGGTTTGTTACAGCGAGAGCTTTGAAGATGTGGAATTCTCTCCCTGAATCAGTTGTACAGGCTGATACATTAGATAGCTTTAAAGGAGAAGGAAAGTAATCTTGCACTTGGGGGTGCCAAATGTTAGGCACCCACGAGTGAATGTATTTACTTACCTGAAACCCCGACATACATTGGACAGGACAGACGAGAGTTGCGAATAGGGTTTGTACAGTATGTGTATTGCCTAATCCTTGTGCCCCAGCAGGAAGCCTCCAGCCTACTTCTACTGCACTACCTGACACCTAGACCTTCATCTTCATCCTCACACCTTCTGGACATATTCACACCTGTCCCCCAATCTCCGTCTGAGATCTCCAGCCCCCTATAAAGCCCCACAAGGAGGGTCCCCATTCAGCATTCAGGCAAAGGAGGACACATCACTGTGGGAAAAGGCAGATTTGAAAGTGTGGCTGGTGACATTGGGATGCTTGGATATACCCAAGGGATGGAGCAGCTCTACAGAACCTACTTCTCCTCCAGTGACCACCTAATGAGCTCCAGGTCTGCCCTGGACTCCCTCATGGGAATGGGTTTCCCTCCTGTACAACAGAATCCAGTACAGCAAGTTAATGTGAAAGGTAAGTCTTTATTATACAACTAATAGATTCCATATATGTTCACTGTATGTTATTTTATTTTTATGGCGGCACTAGGACTGTGCCCTACTCACATGTATTTTCTAGCCGTCAGGTCCAATTTGTAGCAGCTAAAATCAGTCCACTGGTCTGGTACTGGACTTTTCTGCTAGCCTTCACTTCCAGTCTGTCTACATATAATAAGTCACCAAATATCGAAGTTGAATTGAACATTATTGTACTAAAATAATTATTACAAAATTAAATATTCTTTTTGTCACATGACTAATTACTATTATATTCCATTAGCAGACATGAATGCTGGGGATCTTAGAGCCAATCAGACAGAACAGCACAAGGAAGCTTCCAATCAGCAGAAAGTTTCCCCCACACTGATGTCCAATCGCAGGAAGAGAACCGTCTACAGTCCCTCAGATCTGGCCCTACTGGAGCAGTACTTCCAAACAAATATGTACCCAGACATCCACCAACGGGAGGAACTGGCCAGACAAATGGGCTTGCCCGAGTCTCGCATTCAGGTAGGTACTTGTGATTTATGTGTCCAGTTAAAACCACAAACTGTAGATGTCGTTGTAGTGTCGGACTGGCCCACCGGGATGCCAGGAAAACTCCCGGTGGACCCAGGTGTCAGGGGGCCCTTGTAGTGTCGGACTGGGACACCAGGGGCCCACCCAAAAACCTTAGATCAGGGGCCCACCCAAAAACCTTAGACCAGAGGCCACTCTCAATACTATTATTCTTCATCTCCACAATCAACCTCTATTCTTCTAGTCTGTTTTCCTTAAATACTATAATCAATTATTCCATATATTTAGCCTCATTGTTCTCATAGAAAGAGGAAAAGCCATGAAATAGGCCAAAAGTTTAGCAGCATGAGGGGCCACTGACACATTGAGCGGGAGTTTTCCTGGTATCCCGGTGGGCCAGTCCGACACTGGGCCCTTGTGCTGCTAAAGAGTTGGCCTATATCATGGCCATTTCCTATTTCTTTGAGAACAAAGATACTAAATAGATGGAATACTAGATTATAGTATGTAAAGAATAGAGACTAGGAGAATAAAGGTTGAGTGAGGAGAATAATAATAATAGTACTGAGAGTGGGCCCCTGGTCTATGGTTCTTTGGTGGGCCCCTGGTCTAAGGTTTTTGGGTGGGCCCTCTGGTGTCCCAGTCCGACACTGATGTCCATGAAGGTTAATACACCATGTTTGTAATAGTTTGTTTGCCAAATGCCCAGCCCTGAGCTCATTGTTTGCCTCTTTTAATTTCAGGTTTGGTTCCAGAACAGGAGGTCAAAAGCCAGACGCCAAGGATCCAGATCTACCAAGCCAGGTTCTGTGGAATATTACTATAACAGCACCCCAATGTACAACCCAGCACCCACAGTCAATGGCACAATCACCATAGCACAGCAACAGCAGATGTTGTCCTACCAGCAGCAGGTCCAGCCATTGACCACTCTACACGATGGCTTCCACCAAAAAGTCTCCATGCAAGGGACCAATAAGAACAAGATTTATTCATCGGCACCAGCTCCAAATTCAGGGAATGTGTCTCAGCAGCATTCAGTGGGGTTTCCACAGCATCAAGTCCAACCCATTATGAATTTACAGCAGAATTACTTCCACCAGCCCCAGGACCTCCTGTCCTCATGGTCACCCTCATGGGCAGCCCCCAACCAGAGACTCCCATTGCATCTAACAGCATCTAGTACCTACCCTCACAGTTACCTGCCTAGTAAGCTCATTACAAGCCACTGCACCCAGGGTATGATCCCTAACAAGGAGATTGAGGGAGAACTATGTGGAAGAAATAACCAAGTATCCATGCATTCCAACCTTATGATGGACTTTCCACCTAACAAGACCATCACCCCCGATATGAACACCATCATCCCACAGATCACAGATGCTACAGGCTGGAGCAGTCAGGAGGGTACCAATGCCTACACTACACAGGGGGCACTGCCCAGGGCAGAATGTAACCCCTATGGACAGGGATCTCCTGCCTCAGACTCAGGAATCAGTGACGCATATGCAGAGTCAGTGTCAGACTGGGAAGAGAATATTATCAAGACTCTATTCTGAATACTCAGTGGCTACACAGCAGATATGGAGGCTTCAGTAGGTGGGATTCTGGGTAGCACTGGGGTTCATCAGTATGTGGCCAAGGCTTGTAGAGGACTCACATACTAAGGCACTTGGCTCTTTATATTTTGTGATATTATATCTCCTATTATTGCAACGGACACGTTTTGGCAAATGTATATTTCTGTTTAATATCAGCATATTATTAAGAATTAAGAAATAATGCTGACCAGGTACACTTATAATTGCACTAATAAAGTATTTTTTGAAAAAAAAAAAACACTTTCTTTCTCAAGTCGGTTTTGGGCTCATGTGGCACATTGGGTATGTATCATACTGTAAAATGAGATTTATCTGGAGATGCCAAAATAATCAATTTAAAGGGGTACATATGATTTAGGAAACAACGGGTGCATTGCAGATGTTTGGCTCAGCAGCATTCAGTGCAGTTATTGTTTGCAAGTGAAAATTGCTAATCTTTGGGTCCACAGAGCATCAATGGTAATGTCTAACCTTATATTTAAACACTAATATGCAGAATGATAAGGGTCTGTTGCTAGTATAGTAATTATTGTTATTACCTCTCATTAAGTGGGGCCGACATATTTTGCAGCCCATCAATCCCTGCCGCAGTGGAGCTTGCAATCTAAAATTCCTACATTCACACACCGCTGGGTTAGTTTTATCACAAGCCAACTAATCTGCATGTATGTTTTTGGAGGGTGATCATGCACTACCAAATTCTGTTTCATTTGTCTGATAAAGAAAAATATAATTCCCTGAACTAGTTTGCATGGTATTAAGATTATTTGTATATTTAGCTACAATTCCCAATCCTTTGGGTCTGACTCTTAATAAAACATAACGAGTTACAACTGAAAAGTCCCCCTCATTGTCTGTACAGAGAGATACCATAACTATGGCAGCATAGGTATTCCCCTGTACTTAACACAATTCAGCAGGAACAGCCCCTAAGTTTGCTCATAGTCTGTACAGAGAGATCCCATAAAACTATGGCAGTATAGGTATTATAAGTATAGGCAAAGAAGAATTTTTTTGCTTCACCGTCCCATTAACTTGTATGTTGCCTTTTCTATTCCCCTGATTTGCCATTTCTCTCCTGTGTTACTTGGTTTCAGATTTGTAAAAAATAAATAACTGGCAAAATAAAGGAAATGGCAGTCATGGCCAGGACTATGGGTCGGCAGAAGAGGCAGGTGCCTGGTGGGCAACGCTGGAGGGGCGGGGGGGTTGGGCACATCTTGCCTGTATCCCCCCAGTCCAGGCCCTTGTGTCCCTCCAGTAACGGCATCTCACCACCCCTGATTATCTTGCCCCCTTCATCTCCCTACTGTCATCTCATGAGCATGTATATGTGATCACACATTCACTCTTAGGTGGCAGTTGTGGAGCAGGGTTGCTGGCCGTGACACAATAAACCAAATTATCATGAAAAAGCATAAATCTATCGAAGCATTGGGATAAGCTTACTGCTTTACAAGTTGGGCCAGGGTGCTCATGCCCCAGACCTTCAGCATAGGGGAGTAATTCACGACAAAAACAGCATTAGGCAGGAACCAATCCGGAACACCCAGTAACGATATAACTGTGACATAGGAAAGTGTATGATGACAGTGCAGGTGGAGACACAGATAATGAGTATTATACTGCTGTCAGGGCAAAAACAGCATTAGGCAAGGAACCAATCCGGAACGTCCAACAAAAGTAGAATCCAAGAGCCAAAAATTGAACATAAAAATTTGTGTCACGCAGGGAAACTTAATCACAGAGACTATGATTAAGTGTCCCTGTATGACACGTAACGCATCAGGCATCATTCTTTTAGATGTAATGTAAAATAAAGTATCATATTTATATATTCAATTTTTGGCTCTTGGATTCTACTTTTGTTGGACGTTCCGGATTGGTTCCTTGCCTAATGCTGTTTTTGCCCTGACAGCAGTATAATACTCATTTCTGAGGTGTCTCCACCTGCACTGTCATCATACACTTTCCTATGTCACAGTTATATCGTTACTCATGTACTGTATATATATAGTGAATAAAGTACCCCCTCTTGTAAAATATAAGGGTATTATAAGTTACAGAGGAGTTTCATGACTATATAAAAACACAATATCCTCATATTTTGCAACTGGGGGTACTTTATTTATTATAATACACAAGTTTCAGGGAGTCATGTGACAGAAATGACATCAGAACTCACCGTTTATAAGGATATAATTTACGAGATATTCAAAGCTTTTGTGTATTATATACAGATAACATATGATTGGTTTCCCCAAGGACAATTGGTATTGTTGCTCCTTATCATGAGAATTAACTTAAACAGGTGGTTCACCTTTAATGGTCCCCATAGACGCGACGATTCTTCTTGCCGAACGACCGATTTTAGGGAAGCCCGACCGATCCTTCGAAATTATCGTGCGGTTAGTGGTATTCGAACGATCGTACATCTTACGATTTTTCGGCCGACATCTGTCGGAAATTGATCGGCCAGGTCTAAAAATCTTTATCGGTCCCAGTGCAATCTCTCTATGTTTGCAGGGCCAAGCAGGCAGCTCCCCTTTGTTTTACTGGTAAATTGGTCTTTTTAGTTGATGGTAGATTCGTACGATCGTACGATCGTTCTGAGAAGATCGTGGTCTCACGATCAGGATCTGATCTTTTAAAAATCTCAACATCTATGGCCAGCTTAAGTTAAAGAATGGCCAAATCTAAGCAGCTTTTCAATTAGTCTCTATTGTTTGATTTGTATAGCTTTTTTTATTATTTGCCTTTTTCTTCTGACTCTTTCCAGTTTTTAAATGGGGGTCATTGACCTTTTCTAAAAAAACAAAAAAAAGGCTACAAATGTATTGTTATTGCTAATTTTTATTACTCATATTTCAATTTGGGCCTCTCCAATTCATACTGTATTTAGGATTGCCACCTGTTTTCTTTGGGGAAAATGGGCAGGGGGCAGACTGTTGATGTTGGGGGGCTAAACAGACAATGTTGGGGGAGGGGTGGTGAAATTGGGAGGTGGACCGGATGGTGTTGGGTGGGTGATGTAGGGGGCGGGATGGATAGCGTGGGGGAACGGATGACATGGCAATCAGAGATTGGCTGATCGCGATGTCAATTTCTCTCTTCTGCTGTCATTCACTTCAATGTCTTGTCGGGATTTCTTAATTTGGCCCGGGCAAATCGGGACAGGTGGCAATCCTATTCATATTTCAGTCTCTTATTCAAATCAATGCATGGTTGCTAGTGTAACTTAAACCCTAGCAACTGAATTACTGACATTGCAAATTGTACTGCTGCTGAAAAAAAATGAAACCACCCAAAAAACACAAATAATAGAAAAATTAAACCAACTGCAAATTCACTCAGAATATGACTCTATATCATAATAAAATTTCACTTGAAGGTGAAAAAACCCCTTTAAATATGCACGTAAATATCATTGCATTTGCTGAAAATGGCTGGGTAGGTGGGTAGAGACAGACAGACAGACAGATGATAGATAGATAGATAGATAGATAGATAGATAGATAGATAGATAGATAGATAGATAGATAGATGGATGGATGGATGGATGGATAGATAGATAGAGATAGATAGATAGATAGATAGATAGATAGATAGATAGATAGATAGATAGATAGATAGATAGATAGATAGATAGATAGATAGATATTGACAGAGAGATAGCGAGATAGGTATAGACAGATATGATAGATACAATGGCGGAACTACTGGGGGTGTAGGGGGTGTGATTGCACCAGGGTGTATACCCCCTCGGGGCCCACCAGCAGTTCGCAAGTTAGCGAATCCACTGCGAAAATTGGTTTTGGAATTTGGGGCTGGCCCCGAGTGGGTTAGTTAGTTAGTTACTGGAAAGATAGATAGATACATAGAGAGAGAGAGATAGAATAAATGGATGGATAGATAGATAGACAGATAATAGATAGATAGATAGATAGATAGATAGATAGATAGATAGATAGATAGATAGATAGAAAGATAGGCAGATAGATTTACATTAGACTATTCTATATGACAGGTATTCTTGGCAAACAACACAGATATGTAGAATATAGATGGGTTAAAACAGATCTATATACAGTAGGTATAGGATCTGTCATCCAGAAACCTGTAATCCAAAAATCTCCAAATTATGAGAAAGCCGTCTCCCACAGACTCCATTATATAGTGAATAGAGTACCCCATAATGTAAAATGTAAGGATATTATAAGTCACCTTCGGCCTTGTGCTTTTATTCAGGTCATGGGACTCCGAGGTTACTTTTAATATCTTCATATTTTCAAACAAGGGGTACTTTATTTATTATAATACACACGTTTTAGTGAGTCATGTGACCAAAATGACATCACTACTCACTGTTTATAAGGAAATCATTTACAAGATATTCATGGCTTTTGTGTATTATAAGTGAATAATTCTAATTTTTATAAATGATTTCCTTTCCTCAGTAATAATAAAACATGAATCAGATAATAATAATAATAATAATAATAATAATAATAATAATAATAATAATAATAATAATAATAATAATAATAATAATAATAATAATAATAATAATAATAATAATAATAATAAAACATTAATAAGATATACTGAATCCTTGTTGGTAGTAAATCATTCGTACTGGGTTTATTTACTGTTCACATTTTTTTGTTTTGTAGACTTAAGGTATGAAGATCCAAATTATGGAAAGATCCCTTCTTTAGAAAAGCTCAGGTCCCAGACATTCTGGATAACAGGTCCCATACCTGTAATAGATACACAGACAGATGGATAATAATAGTCAGACAGAACTCTGTCCCACTCTGTATGTGAATAGGGTTTGTACAGTATGTGTATTGCCTAATCCTTGTGCCCCCAGCAGGAAGCCTCCAGCCTACTTCTACTGCACTACCTGACACCTAGACCTTCATCTTCATCTTCACACCTTCTGGAGATAGTCACACTTTTCAACCAATCCCCGTCTGAGATCTCCAGTCCCCTATAAAGCCCCAGAAGGAGGGTCCCCATTCAGCATTCAGGCCCAGAGGAGGACACATCACTGTGGGAAGAGGCAGATTTGAAAGTGTGGCTGGTGACATTGGGATGCTTGGATATACCCAAGGGATGGAGCAGCTCTACAGCACCTACTTCTCCTCCAGTGACCACCTAATGAGCTCCAGGTCTGCCCTGGACTCCCTCATGGGAATGGGTTTCCATCCTGTACAGCAGAATCCATTAAAGAAAGCTAATGTGAAAGGTAAGTCTTTATTATACAACTTCTCTCTAACAGAATCCATTTATTTTCTCCTTATGTATGAGTTTAATTTACAGATAATGCTTTGATATGGCGGCAGTAGATCTGTATTCTACTCACATTTAATATCTACACATCAGGCTCATTATGTAGAATGATTTAGATTCACATTAAGCTAATAATGATACAGGTGTGGGATATGTTATCTGGAATTCCATGTTCCATAATTCTCTATAATTCGTAATTCCCTTCCCCATAGTTTGTTTACTTTTGTGACTGTTCTGTTTCTTGCTGATGGGAATCTGATGGGAAATAATTTTTCACAACTCTTTGCTATTGGCTCCAGCTGCTTTCCATTTGATTATCTGTACTGAATAGAAAATGTATAATGCCCCGTGAGAGATTCAACAAAGCAATTGCTACTGTCACAACACTTAATACTATTATATTCAATTAGCAGACATGAAGGCTGGGGATCCCGGAGCCAATCAGACAGATCAGCACAAGGAAGCCACCAATCAGCAGAAAGTTTCCCCCACACTGATGTCCAATCGCAGGAGGAGAACTGTCTACAGTCCCTCAGATCTGGCCAGACTGGAGCAGAACTTCCAAACTAATATGTACCCAGACATCCACCAGCGGGAGGAACTGGCCAGACAAATGGGCTTGCCCGAGTCTCGCATTCAGGTAGGTACTTGGGATTTATGTGACTAGTCCAGTTGAAGCCACAAACTGTAGATGTCCATCAAGGTTAATACACCATGTTTGTTATAGATTGTTTGCCAGTTAAAACCACAAACTGTAGATGCCTGTTTTTTGCACCTTGCACTCTGTCCTCCACTATTTGAATGACCATCACTAGGCTGAGAGAGCTCGGTGAAACATTAGTTAATTAGATGGCTTCCAAAACATGGTGTATTGTACATATAGAAGATAAAATGTATGGTTCACAAATGCCTAATAGAAGGACCATGTTTACAGAGTTCCTGAAGGGATGTTATAGATTATTTGCCCTTTATTGCCATGCACTTGGCTTATTTTCTGCTCCTTTAAATTTTTAGGTTTGGTTCCAGAACAGGAGGTCAAAAGCCAGACGTCAGGGATCCAGATCTACCAAGCCGGCTGCTGTGGAAGATTACTATAACAGAACCCCGATGTGCAGCTCAGCACCCATAGCCAATGGCACAATCCCTGTAGTGCAGCAGCGTATGGCCACTCTACACAATGGCTTCCACTCAAATGTCGCCATGCAAGGAACCAGTCAAATCAAGAAGTTTTCATCAGCACCAGATCCCCATCTTTCAGGGAATGTGTCTCTGCAGCACCACATGGGCTTTCCACAGCAACAAGTTCAACCCAATATGGATTTACAGCAGAATTACTTCCAACTGCCCCAGGACCTCCTGTCTTGCACTAAATCCTCATGTCCAGTCCCCAACCAAAGGCTGCCTGTATATCCAACAGCATCTACTATCTATTGTCATAGTGATCTGCCTGGCGAGAGGTTTAGCCAAGAATCCATGCATTCTAACTCCATGTTGAACTTCAGCAACTTCCCACCTAACAAGACCATAACCCTCGATATGAACACCATCATCCCACAGATGCCACGGGCTACAGGATGGAGCAACCAAAAGGACATTCATGATGCCTACTCTACACAGGGGGCACTGCCCAGAGCAGGGTGTAGCCCTTATGGTTGGGGTTCTCCTGTCTCAGGAGTCAGTGATGCATCTACAGAGTCAGTCTCAGACTGGGAAGAGAACCTTCTGAAATCTCTATTCTGAATACTCAGTTGCTACAGCCTTCAGCTTCATCTACATCATACACAGGAGGACAAGAACTTGGGGAATGTGGAGCCTCCATCACACATAAAGGCACTTAGACACTTGGCTCTTTGTATTTTGTATTGTATTGGGGGACACCTCATGAGGAATCTTTAAAAATACATTGATACTAAATACAATATTAAACAATTTTCATTGCACTAATACATTTTACAAATTTACAACAAAAGGTTTATTTTTTGATTTCTACAACACCAACATCATTGAGTTTAGGTTTGTGTATAACAGATGGGGTACAGCTATTAAGTACATACAGATAAATAGAAACCCTGCTATAGTTCCAGGGGTACCCAGGGCACAAATAAGCCCTCACCCCGAATCTCACTTTAAATGGCCTTAAAGGAGAACTAAAGCTTTACTAAAGAAGTAGTATAGAAATGTTGTTCATTATCTTTTAGGCTTCTGTACCAGCCCAAGGCAACCACAGCCCTTTAGCAGTAAAGATCTGTGTCTCCAAAGATGCCCCAGTAGCTCCCCATCTTTTCTGATGATTCACTGCACATGCTCTGTGCTGCTGTCACTTACTGAGCTTAGGGACCCACTCACAATATACAGTACACATAGAATAGAAATGTCACAATTTAAGGCTGATTAGTAATTAATACAGATAATTACTACATGGCAGCACAGAAACCAGTGCAATTAGCATCAGAATTTAATAATCAGCCCTGTAGCATCATCTTATATTACAGACCAACCTCATTTTCTGCTGTATAATTAGTGACAAGCCCTAAGCTTAGCTTCTCAACAGCTGCTCAGAGCCCACTAGCATGTGAGTGTCACAGACACTTTCCAAGATGATGACCCCCTGTCAGAGCCGGGCCAACCCAGCCAGGCACCCTAGGCAACCTGGCTGGCCACGGCGCCGGCTGAGTGCGTGCTGTGGTGTGCATGCGCGTTACGGCGATATAGTGCGCATGCGCAAATCTAACCGCAATTAAGAAAAAATATCCACGGCAGTCGGGGAGAGACAGGGCCGGACAATGGGGTGGGCGACAGAGAAGGTACGTGCCTGGCGCCCCCCCCCAGCTTTGCGCCCTAGGCACGTGTCTACTCTGCCTACCCCTAGTTCCGGCCCTGCCCCCTGTGACAAGTTTGAAGTCCTGGATCATTGCTGCTATTGACAAGCTGAAACTTTAGCCTCGTGCAATAAGTATATAAAATATGCCATTTTTAGCCACATTCATTTTTAGGATTTGACCTGGTGTTTATAGAACTAGGCATTCTCCCCAAATCTTACCTTAGTTGACCCTCAGCCTAATTCTCCTGCTACATCTTTAGGACCCAGAGTGGTTATTACAGTTTGGGAGCCACTGCCATAGAGGAATCAGTAAGGCACCCTCCCTACATGAAATAGTAGTGCAAATGAAAAGATCGCCTTTAAGGTCAACTGGCCGTAAAGAATGGTGCCAAAATGTGCAAATTGCAGCCATCTTTGCTAAAAGCAGTTGCACTTTGTAAATTACATCATCATTTCAAAATTTTGAAAAACTTTAATTCCACAATAGAAATACAACCTCAAACTCACTGCACTGCGACACCCAGTTGGTTTAGTGGTGGGCAGCCATGCCGTGGGTAATAATAATAATAATAATAATAATAATAATAATAATAATAAAACATTAATAAGATATACTGAATCCTTGTTGGTAGTAAATCATTCGTACTGGGTTTATTTACTGTTCACATTTTTTTGTTTTGTAGACTTAAGGTATGAAGATCCAAATTATGGAAAGATCCCTTCTTTAGAAAAGCTCAGGTCCCAGACATTCTGGATAACAGGTCCCATACCTGTAATAGATACACAGACAGATGGATAATAATAGTCAGACAGAACTCTGTCCCACTCTGTATGTGAATAGGGTTTGTACAGTATGTGTATTGCCTAATCCTTGTGCCCCCAGCAGGAAGCCTCCAGCCTACTTCTACTGCACTACCTGACACCTAGACCTTCATCTTCATCTTCACACCTTCTGGAGATAGTCACACTTTTCAACCAATCCCCGTCTGAGATCTCCAGTCCCCTATAAAGCCCCAGAAGGAGGGTCCCCATTCAGCATTCAGGCCCAGAGGAGGACACATCACTGTGGGAAGAGGCAGATTTGAAAGTGTGGCTGGTGACATTGGGATGCTTGGATATACCCAAGGGATGGAGCAGCTCTACAGCACCTACTTCTCCTCCAGTGACCACCTAATGAGCTCCAGGTCTGCCCTGGACTCCCTCATGGGAATGGGTTTCCATCCTGTACAGCAGAATCCATTAAAGAAAGCTAATGTGAAAGGTAAGTCTTTATTATACAACTTCTCTCTAACAGAATCCATTTATTTTCTCCTTATGTATGAGTTTAATTTACAGATAATGCTTTGATATGGCGGCAGTAGATCTGTATTCTACTCACATTTAATATCTACACATCAGGCTCATTATGTAGAATGATTTAGATTCACATTAAGCTAATAATGATACAGGTGTGGGATATGTTATCTGGAATTCCATGTTCCATAATTCTCTATAATTCGTAATTCCCTTCCCCATAGTTTGTTTACTTTTGTGACTGTTCTGTTTCTTGCTGATGGGAATCTGATGGGAAATAATTTTTCACAACTCTTTGCTATTGGCTCCAGCTGCTTTCCATTTGATTATCTGTACTGAATAGAAAATGTATAATGCCCCGTGAGAGATTCAACAAAGCAATTGCTACTGTCACAACACTTAATACTATTATATTCAATTAGCAGACATGAAGGCTGGGGATCCCGGAGCCAATCAGACAGATCAGCACAAGGAAGCCACCAATCAGCAGAAAGTTTCCCCCACACTGATGTCCAATCGCAGGAGGAGAACTGTCTACAGTCCCTCAGATCTGGCCAGACTGGAGCAGAACTTCCAAACTAATATGTACCCAGACATCCACCAGCGGGAGGAACTGGCCAGACAAATGGGCTTGCCCGAGTCTCGCATTCAGGTAGGTACTTGGGATTTATGTGACTAGTCCAGTTGAAGCCACAAACTGTAGATGTCCATCAAGGTTAATACACCATGTTTGTTATAGATTGTTTGCCAGTTAAAACCACAAACTGTAGATGCCTGTTTTTTGCACCTTGCACTCTGTCCTCCACTATTTGAATGACCATCACTAGGCTGAGAGAGCTCGGTGAAACATTAGTTAATTAGATGGCTTCCAAAACATGGTGTATTGTACATATAGAAGATAAAATGTATGGTTCACAAATGCCTAATAGAAGGACCATGTTTACAGAGTTCCTGAAGGGATGTTATAGATTATTTGCCCTTTATTGCCATGCACTTGGCTTATTTTCTGCTCCTTTAAATTTTTAGGTTTGGTTCCAGAACAGGAGGTCAAAAGCCAGACGTCAGGGATCCAGATCTACCAAGCCGGCTGCTGTGGAAGATTACTATAACAGAACCCCGATGTGCAGCTCAGCACCCATAGCCAATGGCACAATCCCTGTAGTGCAGCAGCGTATGGCCACTCTACACAATGGCTTCCACTCAAATGTCGCCATGCAAGGAACCAGTCAAATCAAGAAGTTTTCATCAGCACCAGATCCCCATCTTTCAGGGAATGTGTCTCTGCAGCACCACATGGGCTTTCCACAGCAACAAGTTCAACCCAATATGGATTTACAGCAGAATTACTTCCAACTGCCCCAGGACCTCCTGTCTTGCACTAAATCCTCATGTCCAGTCCCCAACCAAAGGCTGCCTGTATATCCAACAGCATCTACTATCTATTGTCATAGTGATCTGCCTGGCGAGAGGTTTAGCCAAGAATCCATGCATTCTAACTCCATGTTGAACTTCAGCAACTTCCCACCTAACAAGACCATAACCCCCGATATGAACACCATCATCCCACAGATGCCACGGGCTACAGGATGGAGCAACCAAAAGGACATTCATGATGCCTACTCTACACAGGGGGCACTGCCCAGAGCAGGGTGTAGCCCTTATGGTTGGGGTTCTCCTGTCTCAGGAGTCAGTGATGCATCTACAGAGTCAGTCTCAGACTGGGAAGAGAACCTTCTGAAATCTCTATTCTGAATACTCAGTTGCTACAGCCTTCAGCTTCATCTACATCATACACAGGAGGACAAGAACTTGGGGAATGTGGAGCCTCCATCACACATAAAGGCACTTAGACACTTGGCTCTTTGTATTTTGTATTGTATTGGGGGACACCTCATGAGGAATCTTTAAAAATACATTGATACTAAATACAATATTAAACAATTTTCATTGCACTAATACATTTTACAAATTTACAACAAAAGGTTTATTTTTTGATTTCTACAACACCAACATCATTGAGTTTAGGTTTGTGTATAACAGATGGGGTACAGCTATTAAGTACATACAGATAAATAGAAACCCTGCTATAGTTCCAGGGGTACCCAGGGCACAAATAAGCCCTCACCCCGAATCTCACTTTAAATGGCCTTAAAGGAGAACTAAAGCTTTACTAAAGAAGTAGTATAGAAATGTTGTTCATTATCTTTTAGGCTTCTGTACCAGCCCAAGGCAACCACAGCCCTTTAGCAGTAAAGATCTGTGTCTCCAAAGATGCCCCAGTAGCTCCCCATCTTTTCTGATGATTCACTGCACATGCTCTGTGCTGCTGTCACTTACTGAGCTTAGGGACCCACTCACAATATACAGTACACATAGAATAGAAATGTCACAATTTAAGGCTGATTAGTAATTAATACAGATAATTACTACATGGCAGCACAGAAACCAGTGCAATTAGCATCAGAATTTAATAATCAGCCCTGTAGCATCATCTTATATTACAGACCAACCTCATTTTCTGCTGTATAATTAGTGACAAGCCCTAAGCTTAGCTTCTCAACAGCTGCTCAGAGCCCACTAGCATGTGAGTGTCACAGACACTTTCCAAGATGATGACCCCCTGTCAGAGCCGGGCCAACCCAGCCAGGCACCCTAGGCAACCTGGCTGGCCACGGCGCCGGCTGAGTGCGTGCTGTGGTGTGCATGCGCGTTACGGCGATATAGTGCGCATGCGCAAATCTAACCGCAATTAAGAAAAAATATCCACGGCAGTCGGGGAGAGACAGGGCCGGACAATGGGGTGGGCGACAGAGAAGGTACGTGCCTGGCGCCCCCCCCCAGCTTTGCGCCCTAGGCACGTGTCTACTCTGCCTACCCCTAGTTCCGGCCCTGCCCCCTGTGACAAGTTTGAAGTCCTGGATCATTGCTGCTATTGACAAGCTGAAACTTTAGCCTCGTGCAATAAGTATATAAAATATGCCATTTTTAGCCACATTCATTTTTAGGATTTGACCTGGTGTTTATAGAACTAGGCATTCTCCCCAAATCTTACCTTAGTTGACCCTCAGCCTAATTCTCCTGCTACATCTTTAGGACCCAGAGTGGTTATTACAGTTTGGGAGCCACTGCCATAGAGGAATCAGTAAGGCACCCTCCCTACATGAAATAGTAGTGCAAATGAAAAGATCGCCTTTAAGGTCAACTGGCCGTAAAGAATGGTGCCAAAATGTGCAAATTGCAGCCATCTTTGCTAAAAGCAGTTGCACTTTGTAAATTACATCATCATTTCAAAATTTTGAAAAACTTTAATTCCACAATAGAAATACAACCTCAAACTCACTGCACTGCGACACCCAGTTGGTTTAGTGGTGGGCAGCCATGCCGTGGGTAAGGTTCTATCCTTTCCAAAATGTTAGCCCGCCCCCTATTCCTTTTCTCTAACTGATGAGTTGAGCCGCCATGTTGGAAGCCACTGCAGATGGTGGTGACATGGCCAGACATAGTGTAGTGTTAACCACCCAACTGAGTGACTCTGAAGTTCTCCTTTAAGAATTTCTATAAACATATATAGTACATATAGGTACTGAAATGTCTAGAAAAACGTGTGTCCATTGTTTTTCTAAATAGCTTCTGCATTATCTGCTATGCAGATGGACCCAACAGGACGCTGCATGGCTGTCAAATAATGCATAGAATTTATAATTAGATGTGCCTTTTCATTTTAGGTGTCACTTGCCCTTTAAGGCTAATAATAGCAGGGTGGGGCATCTGTACCTACTGAGGCTGGATCAGCCATGGTATTATTGTCCTCATTTGCATACACACAAGCACATTTGCATAGTCCTTCTGACCAATAACCCCAAATACACAGATCTGTTTGTGTCTGAACCATTGTCTTTATTGCCTCACTGATAGATATATATATATATGTTACAGGCAGATACATTTTATATACATAGATGTAACCATAACAGGAATAAAAAAATAAATATATTCTAAATAAAAAGACTAAAATAAATAGACATATTAATCCCACTAACCCTTTGTATAACTATAACTAAAAACAGTCTCCAAACTGCAGATGTTACAGAGCAATGCATTGGGCACACAGCTGAAGGGTTACATTCTAGAAGAAGAACTAGAAATATCAACTATATCTTAATGCATCTATAACCAAAAAGAGTACATAATAAAGGAAATCGAACCCATTAATGAAAATATCCAGAAGAAATATTGCAACATCTGTGTCCTTTTTGTTTGTTATACATTTTCACTCCATAGTCCATAGTTTACGACTGAGCATTGCAAACTCCGGTGTACGATAACTGCCCCTATGCCTTAAAGGTTGAGGAGCACAGAAGCAACATTCTCTTCCCAGTCTGAACTTGGCTCTGGGGAGGTGTCACTGACACCAGAATCTGAAATAGGAGAGATTTGTCCATAGGTTCCGCCCTGTGTTGTTGACATGTGACATGGCTCTTGGTTGGCAAACAAGCTCATCTGGCTTGAAGTGGTAGATACAGGTATCTGAGGGCTGGTAGTATACACCTCTGGTTTGATGTTCTTGTTGGTTTGGAAGCTGTTCATGAGCATTGGCTGAACTGGCATCTGCTGGGAGGGTCTTCTGCTGAGGTCCAACACCGTCTCCATCATATTTGTATAAACTCTGTTGGTTGTCTGTTGGTTCCACAGAGGGTTTTGAGATTTCACATTCTGATTGTAGACATTGGATGATGCCTGGGGCAGGTGGTAGACACCAGGTGTTGGCTGGGACAAGAGGAACCTCTGCCTTGAGACATTACAAGATGAATCTGGGTAGGGAAGGAAACCCTGGCTTTGGTGAAACATATTCATTTGGGATTCTTTCAGAGGCTGGACCTGTGCCCGGGATGTAGTCATCTCATATGAGGAACTATTAGGGGCAGGTGCTGAAGGAAACATTGCCCTGTTAGCCCCAGAGGTGCCGGGATAATGATGGCCTGCAAGAATGGGCTTGGTGGCTTTTGCACCTTGACGTCTGACCTTTGCTCTTCTGTTCTGGAACCAGACCTGCAGAAAAATAAAATACAAAACGTTAATTACAGATTGTGAGACCTATACATTGAACACATATATTAACCACAAGCTTTAGACCTAAACCTACAGGAAATAGGTTATCTCTCATTTTGGAGAAGTACTGGAAAGAGAGTGGGCCTAAAGCATTACATATGATCCAAAAGTTGGTGTTGGAGGAAGGTATATTTAATCAGTGCTAGAGGGTACTGGTGCTCCCCAACATTCTTTCACGACTTGCATAGAGAGCACCAATACCCTCCAGCACTGCTTAAATTATTTACTATCCTCCAACTTTATATAGAGGAAAGACACACCTGAGATGCTGGGGGACCTCTAATATTGAAGTACATCCAGAAAAAAAAAAAAAAACAGTTTTCCCCCCCAAAAATCACAATAGTCAACTTTTCTATATTGATTAGTTAGGGGGCTCTGAAAATATGCTAATAGTAACCAGAACCGTGCTATTACCTGAATGCGGGACTCTGGGATATAGATGTGCCTCGCTAGCTCCTCTCGGTGGTGGATGTCTGGGTACATGTTGGTTTGGAAGAACTGCTCGAGGATATCCAGTTGTGCCTGGGTGAAGAAGGTCCTTTTCCTGCGCTGAGATGCTGGAACCAAAGAGGCATCAGCCGTTGGGCTTCTTGGGTCAGCCTCTTTGGGATTAATTGCGTCTTTGGGTCTGACATTTTGGACTGGGCTCTGCTCATCGGCTCCAGGGACCTTGGTGACTTCTATAAATAAATCATAATAAAGTTATTAAATTTTTGTTTTCTTTATGAACTGTTTACCACAATACATTATTGTAAATTCCCTATTAAGTAACTATATGTACTGTATAAATACAACAATTCTGTGCACCTAGCAAGCTTTACACTCATAATGTACAGTCTAATGGAAACAAGGAAAGCTCTGAGCACCTAGTAAGATATACCCTTATACTGTTCTGTCTAAGGGAAAAAAGAAATGTCCTGGGTACCTAGAAAGATATACCCTTATACTGCATTGTCTAAAGGAAACAAGGAATGTCCTGGGTACCTAGTAAGATGTACCCTTATACTGTATTGTGTAAGGAAAATAAGGAATGTTCTGGGCACCTAGTAAAATATACACCAAAACTGTACCATCTTAGGGTAACAATATTTCACCTCCTATATGTATAAGTATTGATATACAGATATACAAATTAGAAGTCTAGGGGGCCCATTTACTTAGCTCGAGTGAAGGAATAGAGGCGAAAAAACTTCGAATTTCGAATGTTTTTTTTGGCTACTTCGACCATCGAATGGGCTACTTCGAACTTCGACATAGTTTGACTGTTCGACCATTCGATAGTCGAAGTACTGTCTCTTTAAGAAAAAACTTCGACCCCCTAGTTCGCCACCTAAAAGCTACCGAAGTCAATGTGAGCCTATGGGGAAGGTCCACATAGGCTTAGCTATCTTTTTTTGGTCAAACAAAAATCGTTCGATCGATGGGTTAAAATCCTTCGATATTCAAAGTCGAAGGATTTAACTTCGACAGTCGAATATCGACCTCAAGTAAATGTGCCCCAAAATGACAAATAAGAATATTCTGAGCAGTGTCTCTTACCTCTCCTATTGGGATGCTGCTGGAAGTCCTTCTGTGCTGCTGGCACCAGATTCATGGCAAATGGTTGAATCACTGGCTCACTGAACCCCAATGGGCTGGGGCAGGGGGAAAAGCAAGAAGGGTAGAGGTCCTCCAGTTGTTGGCTGAATCCATCCATCCTAGGGACGAAATGCTGTCTGAACTCCAAAGTTTGCAGCTCCCAAAGTGACCAATGCTGCTCAGTTGGCTGAATGACTGATTGAGACCAGAGTTTGTCCCTTCTTATAGGAGCCAGAGCTGAGCCGGGCAATGAAGTGTGAACTTGTCTGGGATGTGCAGGCTCAGACCTGGCCTACAAGACTAAAGGGTGTTAGGTAGACATTTTGTGTTTTCTCATGAGGCTGACAAGCCATGACTTCCTGCAGAGAGGGGCAGACACCTCCATGGAATACACATTTTAGGACAGAAGATAAGGTGTCTGCATTGAAGGCACACTCCATAGATCTTGGCTCCTCTCATAGAAATGCACACTTCACACTTTCTTCTACACAACCTATTCCTTCCTTTGTCATGACTATGGCTTTGTGGCAACTTCATGTCGTCAATAGAGAGGTTTGAGACAAGACAGGATATTTCATATGTCAATTCGGTCTCCTTTATGTTTTACCTTAAAACCTTATTTTAATTTTTTACGCATGAGCATTAAATACTGTGCTCAGTGGTGTTAATTGTATTACTTGTCTCTTTAAACTTGTCTGCTGTTTAAAAAAAAGACTTATAATATCCTTATCATTTACAGTAGGGGGTACATTATCCCTTATAATACATGAGTGATACTCAGAGTTCCCTGTATAACTCAGCCTGCAGCCTTGTGTCTTTATATGGTCACAGAACCCCTCAGTGACTTCTAATATCCTTATCATTTACAGTAGGGGGTACATTATCCCTTATAATACATGAGTGATACTCAGAGTTCCCTGTATAACTCAGCCTGCAGCCTTATGCCTTTATATGGTCACGGAACCCCTCAGTGACTTCTACTATCCTTATCATTTACAGTAGGGGGTACATTATCCCTTATAATACATGAGTGATACTCAGAGTTCCCTGTATAACTCAGCCTGCAGCCTTGTGCCTTTATATGGTCACAGAACCCCTCAGTGACTTCTAATATCCTTATCATTTACAGTAGGGGGTACATTATCCCTTATAATACATGAGTGATACTCAGAGTTCCTTGTATAACTCAGCCTGCAGCCTTGTGCCTTTATATGGTCACAGAACCCCTCAGTAACTTCTAATATCCTTATCATTTACAGTAGGGGGGTACATTATCCCTTATAATACACGAGTGATTCTCAGAGTTCCCTGAATAACTCAGCCTGTGGCCTTGTGCCTTTATATGGTCACATATAATAAATCCTTATTGTTTAAAGAAGGGGCTACAATATTACATATATAAATGTCTCCAAAGAGGGTCATGTTCATCTGCATAATTGTATAAGCATGACTAGGAGTTTCATGTACTTAAGTTTAAAATAATATTTAAATGAATCGACCATAAACTCAGTCAAATTATTATGACATAGATTGTAAGCTCTTGGGACACAAACCTCTTCCCAGATGTGTATTAAAACACCTAATTGTTTTAGCATCTATTTATCTATTTTTACTGTATAAATTATAATAACTACACCCATGTCTGTGTTATATCTTGTAAAGCAATGTGTGCATTTGTGGTACTATATAAATAAATAACCATACATGGTTGCTTGGCTTTTATTTCCTGAGAATCCAGTGAAAATCCGGTGCCCCAGGGGCCATATATTCGAGGATGAAGGTGCTGCTTAGTTTGCCTTCATTTCCATAGGCCACTATGCAGCAGTGTCCCTAGTGGGCAATTAATTATGAGGCTTCCACATCCATCAAAATGTTACCCTCAGAGACCAAATAAACAGGACAATTAGTACAAGCCTTGCTTACCAAGTAATAACTTTGCAACAGAGCAGGTCTCTTACTTTAATATGTGTATGTATATATATATATATATATATATATATATATATACAAATTTTGCAAAGGACCTGCACACTGTTTTCTCAAATATTCAAAGTGTTTTTATTTTCCACATCACAGTGCCTCTAACGTTTTGGCCCACCTTGGGGCCTTTATCAAGGATATCCTTGATAAAGGTGATAAAGGTATCCTTGATAAAGGTGGTGACAGCCGTCCAGGGCCCGAGGATTTCGGGTTTAAGGGGGGGCTGGTCGTGCTGCAGAAGAAGCCACGTCAGAGAAGAACAAAGAAGCCGTCTGAGAGAAGAACGAAGAAGCCGCACTGGAAAAGAGTGAAGAAGCAACACCAGAGAAGAACAAAGAAGTCATCACCAGAGAAGAGTGAAGAAGTTGTCGCTGGAGAATAATGAAGAAGACTGCCCGCTGAGGAGGAAGAAGGCCACCTACTGATCAGAAAATGCTGTTGTGCAGTGATCCCTGATGTGGGTGACTAGTTTGTAGCAGCAGAAACAGAATATGGAGGTGGACTGCTGAGTCCAGTGGTTTAACAAGATATTACCACAGCAGATTATTTTTCAGGGCCCCAGATTGACCAATTTTACCAATAATTATTTTCGTTGTATTTGAATTAGGACCTCATGGGGCCCCTATACCTCCTGGGCCATCCTGCAGCCACAGGGTCTGCTTCCTCTATAGTTAAGCCCCAGCTTCTGACATTGAGTGAGGGCTCACATAGACTGGATTTACCTCTAAGTTCTGTGACCTGTACAATTGCCCTATCACTCTGCCCATGGGGCGGTGCTCTATTGCAAACAATTTCAAGCAGCTATGGAGCAATGACACCATCAATACAGTTGGTCATTATAATCCCCCTTATAACAGTTGCACAATGTCTGATTTTAATGAACAATAAAGAGGAAGAGTTATTTTGCCTTATTCCAGTGTAGGCAGCTTGGCACTGCCATCAATGTATTGGGAGTTAGAGAGCCGGGAGGCTGAGGCTGCAGAGCTGTACGTGCGACTTGCCTGCACCAGGGAGCCAGACAGTGTATAGACAGGCAGAATCCTCTAACACCCTATTATACAGTCCATACACAAATCTGCACCCTATTGTTCTGTGTCTGACACTTATTCAGAATACTTTCTATGAGAGCAAAAAATAAACAGAACAGCACAGGTATGGGAACCGTTATCCAGAAACCCATTATTCAGAAAGGATGTCTCCCATTTTATCCAAATAATTCAAATTATAATAAATGATTTCCTTATTTCTCTGTAATAATAAAACAGCACCTTGCACTTGATCACAACTAAGAAATAATTAATCCTTAATGGAGGCAAAACCATCTTATTGGGATTTTTAATGTTTACATGTTTTACTAGTACACTTAGGGGCACATTTACTAAGCTCGAGTGAAGGATTAGAGGGAAAAAAACGTCTAATTTCAAATGTTATATTTTGGCTACTTCGAACATCGAATTGGCTACTTCGACTACAACTTCGACTTCGAATCGAACGATTCAAACTAAAAATCGTTCGACTATTCGACCATTCGATAGTCAATGTACTGTCTCTTTAAAAAACAACTTTGACCACCTACTTCGCCACCTAAAACCTACCGAGGTACAATGTTAGCCTATGGGGAAGGTCCCATAGCTTTTTTTGATCTGAGGAAAATCGTTCGATTCTAAGGATTTAATCGTTTTCCTACGATCGTTCAAACGAACGAATTGTGGTAAATCCGACGACTTCGATATTCGAAGTCGAAGGATTTTACTTCGACCCATAGTAAATGTGCCCCTTAAAGTATTTATATCCAAATTATGGAAAGATCCATTTCCCAGAAAACCCCAGGACCCAAGCATTCTGCATAACAGGTCCTATACCTTTATCTCTCTGTACAGGGCATATTTAAATAAAAACATTTAAATTGTTTGATTCGAAGGATTTAATCGTTCGATCGAACGATTTTTCCTACGCTAGTTCGAATGAACGAATTGCGGTAAATCCTTCGACTTCGATATTCAAAGTCGAAGGATTTTACTTCGACGGTCGAATATCGAGGGTTAATTAACCATCGATATTCGACCCATAGTAAATGTGCCCCTGAAAGTATGTAGATCCAAATTATGGAAAGATCCATTTCCCAGAAAACCCCAGGACCCAAGCATTCTGGATAACAGGTCCTATACCTGTATCTCTCTGTACAGGAGCATATTTAAATAATTTTTTTAAAAAAACAGGTCTGAAGCATTATGGATAACAGGTCCCATTCTTGTAGTTCTCTCTGTATTTGCAATATGGGGCTGCCATATTAATTGCTTTGGCAAAGCATAGTGATTACATTTAAAGCAAATACAACATACAAAGTTGCTGCAATCTATGCAGGTGATGGTGATTCAGGGTGCGTGATTAAAGGTTATTATCCATGAATTATACGGGTCGGCACTGTTCTGCTATTGTGCTAGTGATATAGTGCTAGTGATTCATTTGATGCTGTATTATTATTTGACATAAATACATCTCCACACCCACATTGCTATGTCCCCCTAGGGTGGCTAACCCCACAATTCTGAAATATATGGCAACTCCCACCATATCTATAAACAGGTATGGAATCCCTTAACTGGAAATCTATTATCCACAAAGCTGCAATTCCGGAAATCCCATTTCCCACTGATTCCATTTTAAGCAAATAATTCTAATTTTCTTTTAATCATTTTATTTTAAGTACAAACTGGGCTGCTTGAATCCACATTGATGGCAAAACAATCCTGTTGGGTTTATATAATGATTTATAGTAGACTAGGGGGGTTATTTATTAAAATTTAGTTTTTTACTATAAAATCTGAATTTTCAGTGGGGAAAAAAAAATAGAATTTTTCAAGATTTATTATACCCTGAGGCTGCAAAAAGTCAGAATCGGAAAATACTCCATCTTCAACCTGTTGAGTTCCTGTAAATGTCAATGGCAGAGGTCCTATTAGCAATTTCAAGATATTATTCTCCGTCCTGGGATTTCTACAATAATATGAACATTTCGGGCTTTTCTGCTGATTTCAAATTTGGACATTTGGGCATCAAAATGCTAATTTTTTAGCAACAATCCGAAAAGGTCGCAGTTTTTGTGCGACAATCCACAAAGACACATTTTTTTGTCGATCCCATTTTTTCCGTGTTTTTACGTTGATAAATAAGGGTAAATCGTGGATTCTAGTTTGGTCACACTTTTTTAATTTCAAAAAATTATATTTGATAAATAACCCCCTAAATGTATGGTGATCTATATTAGGGAAAGACCCCTTATCTGGAAAAGCCCAGGTCCTGAGCATTCCATATAATACATTCTGTACCTGTACTGAGAATGTAAAGTACAAGCACTGTATAAACTGAAGATAAGGAAAGCTTGTATATAAGCAGATGATATCTCAGTCTCATATACACCACAATCATGTACAGAACATTCTTTATTTACAAGAACAGAACAGTTATAGGATATGTATTAAGTCATGAATATAATAAGTATTATTTGATAACAGAAGTATTACTTGATGTCCAGAATAAAGTAACTGAACTACTAAAAAAGGACCCTCTGATAATTACAAGATACTTTGATCCCCAGAGATAAGAATCTGCTCTGTCTAATATACAGGAAATGTCTCCCCCACAGGAAACTCTCTGCCCTGTCCCATATACACTGATCTCTGACATTTAGGGGCCGATTCACGAATTTCGGGTGAAGGATTCGAATAAAAAAAAATTCGAATTTCGAAGTATTTTTTGGGTACTTCGACCATCGAATTGGTTAAATTCGATCGAATTTGATCGAATTTGAACGATTCGAACGATTAGAAGTAAAAATCGTTCGACTATTCGACCATTCGATAGTCGAAGTACTGTCCCTTTAAAAAAAACTTCGACCCCCTACTTCGGCAGCTAAAAGCTACCGAAGTCAATGTTAGCCTATGGGGAAGGTCCCCATAGGCTTGCCTGTGATTTTTTGATCGAAGGATTTTCGTTCGATCGTTGGATTAAAATCCTTCGAATCGTTCGATTCGAAGGACTTAATCGTTCGATTCGAAGGATTTAATCGTTCAATCGATTATTGTGATTAGTGATTATGTGATATTAACTGTGCCACAGGCATCACTGATACCTGAAATAATTTGCTCTTTAAATAAAGATATTAAAATGGCAACATAACACATCAGTGACTTCTTATAATGCTTAGAATTTACATTAGGGGGTACATTATCCCTTATAATATACAGTATGAGTGATACTTCAAGTTCCGTTGATAACTGCAGCCTTGTGCCTTTATATTTTCATAGAACCGCTCAGTGACTTCTAATATCCTTATAATTTACAGTAGGGGGTACATTATCCCTTATAATACATGAGTGATACTCAGAGTTCCCTGTATAACTCAGCCTGCCACCTTGTGCCTTTATATGGTCACAGAACCCCTCAGTGACTTCTAATATCCTTATCATTTACAGTAGGGGGTACATAATCCCTTATAATACATGAGTGATACTCAGAGTTCCCTGTATAACTCAGCCTGCAGCCTTGTGTCTTTATATGGTCACAGAACCCCTCAGTGACTTCTAATATCCTTATCATTTACAGTAGGGGGTACATTATCCCTTATAATACATAAGTGATGCTCATAGTTCCCTGTATAACTCAGCCTGCAGCCTTGTGCCTTTATATGGTCACAAAACAACCCCTCAGTGATTTCTATATAACTAATATCCTCATAATTTTGAGTATTCTGTGTAAATTTTCATTGCAGTTTAAAACATTGTTATAATCTCACCATAATTGTCTGAACCTTCAAAACAATCCCAATTTGCATTTGTATAGAGGCTCCGCCCTGTGCTGGGCTCAGACATGTGACTTGTGTAAATTTCACACTTTACTTGACACCCAAGGTGACAGCTTCACCCCCTGCCCAGTGCCAGCCTTTATTATTAGTTTCATTATTAGTCATGTTTCTCTATGTCACTGTCTGGTCTGACATCACATGGACATTTATCTTTATTCCAATGCTGCAAAATCATCACTTCTGTTGTTATTCATAGACACCAGTGAGCAGTTAGGGCTGGTGGGGGTTGTAGGGACAATAAATAAATACATATAATATATTTCTACATTTATGAATTGTTGAATGCATTTTAATTATCATTTTAAATGGTCCTGTATATATTTTAATCAATCATTAAAGGGGGTCTTCACCATTGAGATAACTTTTAGTATGATGTAGAGAGTGATAATTTGCAATTGCTTTTCATTTGTTATTAGTTAAGGTTTTTGAGTTATTTAGCTTTTAATTCAGCAGCTCTCCAGTTTGCAATTTCAGCAATCCGGTTGCTAGGGTCCAAATATCCCTAGCAACCATGCATTGATTTGCATAGGTGAATGGAATATTAATAAGAGAGGCCTGCATATAAAGATCAGTAATAAAAAGTAACAATAACAATACATTTATAGCCTTACAGAGCATTTGCTTTTTAGAAGGGGGTCAGCAATGCCTAGTTGAAAGCTGCAAATATTTAGAAGAAAAAGGCAAATAATTATAAAACTATAGAAAATAAATAATGAATACAAACAGAAAAGTTGATTAGAAGTGGCCATTCTATAACATAGTCAAAATAGCCGTAAAGGTGAACCACCTCTTTAAATTGTCAAGTGTTGCCTCTTTAAATTGTCAAGTCTTAAAACGACGCCTCCGCTCAGTGGGCCTCCCCTACTCGATGATGTTTCCAGCTAAGCTCCGGGTCATCGCGGACAACGCTACCCATTTTTTCACCACCCCGACGGAAGCGGATCGCTGGCTTGATGTAAGGGGGGGCCGGAGGCCGGTACCCAGGGAACCAGACGAGGATCCAGCTTGATCTACCTCGCTGGGGTAAGCAACATGGGGCCCCCCTCCCATCGCTGGGGTAAGCAACATGGGGCCCCACCTCCCATGTACTCTACTTGTTTTTTCTCTCTGCCCTGCAGCCCTAGTTATCCAAGTTTGTCCCAAACCACCTATTTCATGATTTCACAGTGGATCCCTCTATCCTGTGACTTTTAGCTTATACTGAACTATATCCTGCTAGTCCTGGTGATTGACTGTGTTAACCTATGGATCCCTGGAAAGTACTTTCTCACAACGCCTTCTCCCGGCGGGGCTTTGCCATACCAGCCTGTTGCTATTTTCATTACCAAGTGACTTTATCTCTCTCTCCAATTGCCTTCTGTATGATGCAGGGAAGCTACCCTGGCGTCAGCACCACCTCAGATCGCCACTTCCTCACCCTGCTAAAAGTTTAACGGTTTGTTTTTCTCATGTTAGGGGTACAGGTCTACCCAAGTTTGGGGGGTAAACAGGGCACAAACAGGTCAATGCAAGCATTGACCGCCGTAGTTCTTTTGTTTTGTGCTGTTAGTCTGCTATTACTATGACCGTATCGCGCCACTTTTCTGGTCTAAGGACCATTAACCCACTATCTGGTTGTCAGATTACTATGTCTATACCATGGGATATCCCACCTTAATATCCTGGAATGTCAGGGGTCTCAATTCAAAGTTCAAACGTGCTGCCCTGTTTGATTATGTTAATCGTTTTAAACCCTCAGTTCTGTTCCTACAGGAGACCCATTTAGTCGGTCAAAAATTATTGGCTCTTAAAAAACAATGGGTGGCTCAACATATTCTGTTTACTCCAGAGGAGTCTCCATCTTGGTTAGAAAGAACTTTCCCTTGTGCACTGTAGACTAATGTATCAGGAAATGCTGTTGGTAAATGTATATCTGCCTCCCCCCTTCTCTTTACCCCTTTTGGAACACATATTCTCAGCACTTGCCTCCTTCCCACTATTACCCCTTTGCTTCATTGGCGATTTCAATGCCACGTTGGATGGGGACAGAGATCGATTAGGACACGTTACTGACCACTCCACGGTGTTTCGAGACAGGGTCCATGATATGGGCTTCCTAGAATTATGGAGGTGGAAACATCCCGAGACACTACAATACTCCTGCCATTCGGCAACACACAAGACCTTCTCCCGTATAGACTTGGCACTATGCAATCTTGACTTTACACAATATATTCAATCAGTGGAATACATCCAACTTGCCTTCTCAGATCACTCTCCCCTAATGTTAACATTTAGGGACATGTCTGCAAGACCACATAATTGCTGGCGCCTCAGTCCTCTCTGGTTGTCCAATCCACAAGTGCTGGCTCAGAGCCAACAAGGTTATCAGGATTACTGGGACCACAATACTGGGTCTGCTCCCACTAGAACACTTTGGGACGCTTCTAAGGCAGTTGCCCGGGGTGTGCTTATCAACAGTATCTCACTAGCTAGACGTGTTGCCAAAAAAGAGGTGGAGGAGGCGGCTGAAACCTGTGCCCAGGCTGAGGCTGACCATGTTGTAAATAATACTTCTGACAGTTATGCCTTCGTCCAACAGAGTCAGCGGGCCCTCGAACTAGTACAAACCAGTCTTACACGTAAAAAGTTGTTGTACTCCGGTCAACGGGTATTTGAACAAGCTGTTAAGGCTGGGAAATTATTGGCTTATTTGTCTCGACCGACCCACTCCCCTACAGTAATTCCCCGACTTTTGGGCCCCATGGGAGAGGTCATTACCAATCCAACAGATATTGCAGATACAATGGGTGATTACTACTCTGCTTTATATACCTTACGTACTATTGCTTCTCCACAGCAACTTGAGCAGTTCCTTTCGTTGATTGATTTTCCTGCCCTCACACCACAGGAATCGGCCTTTCTAGATAGCCCTATCACTACCTTAGAGGTGCAAGAAGCGCTAATGGGACTATCCTCTGGTAAAACCCCAGGGCCTGATGGTCTTCCACCTGCCTGGTATAAAGCCCAAGGTAGCACTCTCCTTACTAATTTGGGTACCACGATAGCGGATGCTATGGAATTGGGCACCTTACCATCCTCCTTTTATTCTGCCCTTATAATATTAATTCACAAAGACGGGAAGGACCCTGAGAAATGGGACTCCTATCGCCCTATTTCATTGATAAATACCGATACTAAAATCCTCGCCAAGTTACTGGCCACCCGCCTAGCAAAAGTGATCACTGCTATAATCCACCCCGACCAATCGGGCTTTATGCCCCAAAAATCAACTGCTATTAATCTCAAGCGGCTCCATACCCATCTCCAACTTACCCATGATAATGTAGGCTCCAGAGTAGTTGTGTCCATCGATTCGAAATTCGACCCTTGATAAATCTGCCGCTTAATGTCTGCCATAAAGCAAAACAGCGCTGCCATTGTTTGCTAGAAAGGAAATGGAATGAATTCCCTGACCACCAGTCACTGTCAGTGGAACTTCTAAAAGGGGCAAAAATATTTTCAGAATTTGTTTTCCAATACGCACAATGTTAGCCATTGTTTTCAGGCAAAAGCAAATACTTTTCACTCTACAGCATCCCTTTTTTTTAGAAGGATTTTTATTCGATGTGTAAAGAGTCACAACCACCAAGGCAGAGAACAGACAGGGACAGACGATGCTTTCAGTCTAAGTGACGTTTAAAGCCATTGAACGCTATAAACACTTGTCCTTGGTGGAAATGATAAAATGTGGACTCCATGAAATAATCCATGAATGTAGTTGCATACGCCAGTGCCTTGCAATTGCCGTTGGTATTCATTCCTAAAATTGAAGTGAGTTTTAGTTGGGGCTCTAAAAGTGGGTGCAGTCACCATGTGAATGGGACCCGTTATCCAGAAACCCTTTATCCACAGAATTACGGAATGAATGTCTCCCACAGGCTCCATTTTATCCAAATAATCTAAATTTTTTAAAACGATTTCCTTTTTCTCTGTAATAATAAAACAGTAGCTTGTACTTGATCCCAACCAAGATCTAATTAATCCTTATTCAAAGCAAAACCAGCCTAGTGGGTTTATTAAATGTTTATATTACTAGTAACTTTAGGTATGAGGAGCCAGATTACAGTAAGATCCGTTATCCAGAAAAACCGAGGTCCAAAGCATTCTGGATAGCAGGTCCCATATCTGTACTGCTCCAGCTGCCTATGAGGTTATGGGCAGAATACCATGGGGACTGTATATATTCTTTTTAATATAAAATTCTGAATAAGAAAGAGTTTGGGTAACGGGATACGTTTTTCTCTTTTTCATGTTTAAAGCTGCTCCTTGCTGTCTCCTGACCCACACCCACTGGAACACTGTTTTGCTCCCTGGTATTCCCAAACACAACATTTCATACTCACATCTTACCCACTCTCTCCAGTAATGTCAGATATAGGCCTGGTATTGTCAGAAACATCATTGGAGTAGGTTGGATATTCCTGATAAATAGGTTTGCCACCTGGCCGCTATTTTAATGTACTGGCCTGGCCGGTAAAAATGATGGTTGATCCCAATGTTATTAATAGGGAAAAAAGATAAATATATAGGTAGGCCAGTATTTTTTTCCAGAAAAGGTGGAAACCCTACTGATAAGTAAAGGACCCCTGGTCCCAGTCGACCCCAGATCCCGCCCCAAGCGCCCACACCACAGTAAAAAGTCCACACCAGCACTAAAAACGGTAAAACTCCCTCACTTACAAGTTATAAAAAGCTATTGGTGGTCAGGGCCCCCTTATAATTTTTTTTAAAAAATTGATGGCCAGGGGCCCACACAAAAGTTTTTTAAAAAAGAATTGGTGGTCAGGGCCCCCTACAAGTTAAAAATAAATCATTGGTGGTCAGGGCCCCCCTATAAGTTAAAAAAAAACTATTGGCGGCAGGGCCCCCATAAAGGTTTCTTTTAAAAAAACATTGGTGGTCAGAACCCCCCTACAAGTTAAAAAAATTATTGGTGGTTTAATTTATTTTTATAAATTAAAAATTGCGCCATTGCCCCCCAGAATAGTTTTAAAGAAACATTGGTGGTCAAGGACCCTTACTAATAGTTTAAAATAAAAACATTGGTGGCAGGGGTCTATAGAGTATTAAAATAATACATTGGTGGCCATGAGATTAAAAAAATAAAAAAAACACAATTTGGTGTTCAGTAGAATTGAACTTGTGGCTTCAGGACTTCAACTTCGGCTATTTTCGTGGCTTCGGGTCTTTTCGCTGATTTGGGACTTCGAGCTGTTTCACCACCGGCAAATAAATTCACGAAACTGCGCGGAAATTACCCAGCAAATTTCCGTCGCCATTAAAAAATTTTTTGAAGCAGGTGACAATTAAACGCACGCCCATTGACTTTAATGCAATTGAACAAAATAGTCAAATGCAATAGTCAAATTGTCACCGATGTCCAAATTGGCGCTAGTGTAGATTTTTTGCGTTTCGTGAATTTTTCTGCGTTTTGTGAATTTTTCGGAAACTATTTTTCAGATCACAAAATATATTGCGTTTAATCGAGGAAAATGATATACGTTTTTCATAGATCTTTTCGTGACTTTAAATTGTGTTTTGTGGTACAAAAACATTAGCTGTATCAGTATTTTAAATAGTCAGTGTCACCAGAAACTGTTTTAGGGAATAATTGGACTTGTGGTCCTTAATAGGGCAACAATGCAGATTTCATTAGGCAAAGTGCAAAACAAGTTATAGAACAGAATAGAAAGGGGGTGTATAACTTTGTTGTTGTTTGACCAAAACAATCAGTCTGAAGTAAGGAAGTGAATTGTCAGAAATAAGTCAGTCTGGTATATAGAAAACGAATGGAAATGCAAAATATTTGCTATGCACAAAATAGATTTTTTAGTAGATAAAAATAATTTTGCACTAGGAAAAAAACTTTTCTGAGCACAGATTGATTCTTTCCAAACAAAAATATTCCTCTATTAAAAATACAAATTTTTACCTGACAAAATTAATTTCTTTGCCCTCATATTGTTTTTTTCTTCAAAACTCAGTTTAGGACTATAAGGGGCCGATTCACTAAATTCGAGTGAAGGGTTCGAATTAAAAAAAATTCGAATTTCGAAGTTTTTTTGGGCTACTTCGACCATCGAATGGGCTACTTCGACCTTCGACTACGAAAATCGAACGATTCGAACTAAAAATCGTTCGACTATTCGACCATTCGATAGTCGAAGTACTGTCCCTTTAAGAAAAACTTCGACCCCCTACTTCGGCAGCTAAAAGCTACCGAAGTCAATGTTAGCCTATGGGGAAGGTCCTCATAGGCTTGCCTGGGATTTTTTGATCGAAGGATTTTCCTTCAATCGTTGGATTAAAATCCTTCGAATCGTTCAATTCGAAGGATTTAATCGTTCGATCGAATGAAAAATCCTTCGATCGATCGATTGCAGGATTTGCGCAAAATCATTCGACTTCGATATTCGAACGATTTTAGTTCCTAGTCGAATATCGAGGGTTAATTAACCCTCGATATTCGACCCTTCGGCCCCTAAATTGTGTTTACAAGACAAACAAGAAGTTATGTCCTTTAGTTGCATCAGTAACAAAAGGCACCAGAAACAGCTCTGTATAATAATTAAATCATTTTAATCGGAAGAAAAGAAGAAAAACACCTTTGAAAAATACTTTACATGTACTAAAATAATCTATAAAATCTAAAATGTACACTACCGAAAGCAGTTTTTTTTAATAATAAAAAACAAGGGAGTGAGGGTGAGTTTTGTGATCTCAGGGTGTAACAATACAGATATAATTAGGGATGGGTACCAGGGGCGTATCTACAGAGGAAGCAGACCCTGAGGCTGCAGGAGGGCCCCAGGAAGTATAGGAGGGCCCATAAGGCCCTAATTAAGAGTCATTTTAATATATATTGGTAATACAGGGCAACCACTGGATATTTGGGGCCCTAAAATTATTTTGCTGTGAGGCCCAGTAACATCTAGTTACATCACTGATGGGTACAGTTGCACTAAAGCTGAGCTTAACAGATGGTCTATACAAACTTTTTTTGTAGCACCCAGTAAGCACTAGCTACACTACTGGGAAATCTATGGGAAACCAGTATGGCTGATGCTTTGTGTCCATGGGAAGAATCTGAAGCACTTTAGGTGGCCCTAGGAGATATCAGTAGGACGTAGGCTTGGCTTATTGGTAAGTCCATCAATCCATTCAGGTAAGATAAAACCTAATGACACAAGATGGGGTTTAGAGATGTCCACTCTTTGCTTTCTCTTACAAGTTGTCAAGAACAGAACCATCAGTATCTGTAAAAGACACAGTAGAGCCATCACTAACACCAGAATCAGAGACTGGAGAGAATTCCTCATAGACATCCTTTGGCAAGGGAACCGGGCAGGCCTCTTTGGTATCAAAGACGTTCATCCGACTGTGGTTGTTTGAGGATGCTGAGACAGGAATTGGTGGGATTCTGACATTCATATCTGGAGTGATGGTCTTGTTGGGTGGGAAGTTGAAGTCCATCAGAAGACTGGGATGAAAGGGCATCTGACTGTGCTTCTTGCTGAGATCCATGACTTTCTCCTGGATGCCTCCCATTGGGCTCATGTATTTGTACAAGTGCTGCTGAGTGTCTGTAGGTTTATAAGATGCTGAAAAACCATGGAAGCTACTCCGTGTAGCCTGCTGCATCAGGATCCTCTGCTGGGAAACAGCATATGTAGATTCTGGATAAAGGTGGGATTCCTGAGTTGGTTGGAAGTGATTCTGCTGGGAATTCATGAACAGTTGGCCCTGTAGTTTTGGCAAAACCATGTGTTGCTTGGTAACAGACACATTTGGGGGTGGGTTGGAGGGGTATGTTCTTTTGTTGGGTAGTCGAACACTGGGATAGCACACTCCTTCTGCTGGAGAGGGCTTCAATCTGGCCTTGTCGCGGCGCTCCTTTGCTCTTCTGTTCTGGAACCAGACCTGCAATTCAAAAAGAAATTAGGTTAATAAGGTTCATTTTCTTATCTTGTCTGTGCTGCCTATGCTCTCACATATCAGCATGGATAGATTTGTAAGGTAGAAAAAGTATCCATCATGTTTAGCCTCTTGAAAAGTTTAAAGTAAGGTGAAGGAAATGCTTTAGCTGCACTCCGCCTTGTAAGGGGAGGGTGAGTGGGAATAAATCAGCTCAGTGACATATTATTACATATATATCCATGTCCCAATGTTGTCAAGAATTGACAAACATTAATAGAAGCCAAAAGTAAGAATGCTTGTATCTCTACGGCCTGCTTAGTAACCAAGAGCTAAAGAAATAATTAAGTTGAGAGCTAAGCAGACCATATTGAAGTCTATGGAGTACCTACCTGAACTCTGGACTCTGGGATGTAAATCCGTTTAGCCAATTCTTCCCGGTGGTGAATGTCTGGGTACATGTTGGTCTGGAAGAACTGTTCTAGAACATCCAACTTGTTCTGGCTATAAAATGTTCTCTTCCGGCGCTGTGACCCTATTGTGACATCAGCTGAAGATACTGGAGAAACCATTTCTTGCTTTGACTGAGGGGTAGACTTCTGGGATCCTGGTGGTTGAGGATCACTGGCTGCTTGAACATTTGCTAAAAAGAGATGATAAATATTGTTATATTATATACAGCTATCATAGAGCACTCTTATCAAAGGTCGAAATTCGAATTCATGTTAGTTTTTCAAAAACTCCCCTAAACTCCCATAAATTCAAAATTAGAAAGTTTTTAAACTCAGTTGAATGGAATCGACCCAAAAACTCGAACCGAATTTGAATAACTCCCTAGTTGAATTTTGACAGTTTTGACCATTAAAAAACTGCCCCTTACTGTATACCTGCCGAGTAGACAGAAAACTCCCTAGCAACCAATTAGGGGTTAGACTAGAGTGACAGACTGCAAGCAAATTATAAGAGGGCCTGAACAGAAAGAGAACAGGATAAATCCATCCTCAAGGTTCATTCACTTTCTGGTTGCTTCGATCAGTGACCCTAATAATCAAAAAGGGTACACAGAGGCAGAACAGGAAAGAAATCACAATCACTACAAGAAATAATAACAAGGGAAGACCAGCTGCAGGTTTCCTCAGGCTACATCATAGTAAAAGTGAAATTATTTTACTAATTCTGACTCCTGAAAGTATGTAGCAGAAGTTAGTTCAATGTTTCAGGAGTCAGAACAAGGAGTGCAGAGAAAATAAACAGCCAAATACTGCTTCCAGTCCCAACTATAGCTATAAATAACGTTTAACCCTTGACTGTATATGAAATTTAAGTATAATGGAAAGTTGCTTAGAATTTTCTTCCATTATGCAAAACTAGTTGTTGGGTCTAGTCACCCTTTCAAGCAGAGATCGACGACTTTTTTTTACCCATGAGCCACATTCAAATGTAAAAAAAAAATTGGGGAGCAACAAATGCATGAAAAAGTTCACGTGGATGTCAAATAAGGGCTGTGATTGGCTATTGGCAGCTCCTATGTTGAGTGGCAGCCAACAGGAGTCTCTGTTTGGAGTACACATGGTTTTATGCAACTTAAACTTGCCTAAAATTAAAAAATAAGCACTTGCTTTGAGGCCACTGGGAGCAACATCCAAGGATTTGGTGAGTAACATGGTCGTGAGCCACTGGTTGGGGATCACTGCTTTAAAGTATATGAAATGCAATACTTCAGTGGAGTCTGTCATGATTTTTATGGTGTTGTTTTATTTCTAAATTACACTGTTTAGATTGCAAATAATTCACTCTACCATTTAAAATGTAATTCCTGAACCAATAAGTGTATTTTTTTTAATTTATAATATTGGTGTGTAGGTGCATCTCAGGTCATTACCCTGGTCATGTACTTTCAGAAAGAGCCAGCACTTTAGGATGGAACTGCTTTCTGGCAGTCTGTTGTTTCTCCTACTTAATGTAACTGAATGTGTCGCAGCGGGACCTGGATTTTACTATTGAGTGTTGTACTTATATCTACCAGGCAGCTGTTATTTTGTGTTAGGGAGTTACTATCTGGTTACCTTCCCATTGGTCTTTTGTTTGGCTGCTGGGGGGGTAAGGGAGGGGGGTGATATCACTCTAACTTGCAGTACAGCAGTAAAGAGTGATTGAAGTTTATCAGAGCACAAGTCACATGACTTGGGGCAGCTGGGAAATTGACAATATGTCTAGCCCAATGTCAGATTTCAAAATTGAATATAAAAAAATCTGTTTGCTCTTTTGAAAAATGGATTTCAGTGCAGAATTCTGCTGGAGCAGCACTATTAACTGATGCGGTGTGAAAAAAACATGTTTTCCCATGACAGTATCCCTTTGATTTTAAGGCAGTAGCAGAATAGAAAGTTATTGACTTACCCTTTAAGCCGGCCTCTTGGAAATCCTTTTGAATTGCACCAAGGTTTATGGTTAAGTGCTGGGCTGGTGGGTCAGTGAATCCCCCTGGACTGGACTGAGAGAAACAAGAAGGGTAGAAGTCCTCCAGTTGTTGGCTGAATGTGTCCATCCTAGTGGCTAGTTGCTGCCTGGACTCCCAAAGTGACCGATGCTGCTCAGTTGGCTGAATGACTGAATGAGATCACAGCCCCTTCTTATACCTCTCGGGGGGATACTGAATCATTTAGCCAATTAGGTGTGAACATGTCTAGAAGCTTGATGGAGCTTGATGGAAGCAACTCTCCAGGCAGACCCCATTGTATCAGAGTTGTTACCTCCCGCTGAGAGGGGCAGACATTTCTTCTCAATACACATTTTATATCAGGGGATTAGGGGCCCAAACAATGAGGCACACGCCATTTAGTGTCAATGACAAGTGACCCCCGTAGACCCTAAATCCTTCTGTAGAGAAGATACAGGTGGCTGGACTCACCTGAGAACAAGGGAAGGACCTTAAATTCAGACATATAAATACAAAGAGAACTATATTTCATTGTAACTATATATATTAATACAGAAGGCAGACTCATGGCTGTAGGGCATGTTGTTGAACTACTCCCAGCATCCCACACACAGTCAGACAAGGATCAGCGGTGTATTCGAATAAATGTATATATGGGTGGAAGCTGCCTATGGGACTGTATGAGGTTATGGTTAATGATGGGTACAGAATATTCCTACTCTCTTTATATTATTATTATTTTTTGTGTGTTTATTCTGCTGCGCCGTACAATAAATGGTAGTACACATTTAAATACAGGTATGGGACCTGTTAGCCAGAACTGGGTCTTTCCGGAAAACGGATTTTTAATATGTAATTTGGATCTTCATACCTTAAGTCTACTAGAAAATCATGTAAACATTAAATAAACCCAATAGGCTGGTTTTGCTTCCAATAAGGATTAATTAGATCTTAGTTGGGATCAAGTACAAGTTACTGTTTTATTATTACAGAGAAAAAGGAAATCTCATTGGGAGACAGCATTTCTTTAGTTCGGAGCTTTCTGGATAACAGGTTTCCAGATAATGGGTCCCATACTATACATTAGAATACAGGTATGAGACCTATTATCCAGAATGCTCAGGACCTTGAGTTTTTTTGGATAATGAATCTTTTCCATAATTTGGATCATCATACCCTAAGTTTAATAGAAAATCGTTAAAAACATTAAATAAACCCAATATACTGTTTTCTTCCAATAATTAATTATGTCTTAGTTTGGATCAAGTTCATGATACAGTTTTATTATTACAGAGAAAAAGGAAATCGTTTGTAAAAATTTGAATTATTAGATGTAAATGGAGTTTATGGCAGCCGGCCTTTCAATAATTCAGAGCTTTCTGGATAACGGGTTTCCAGATAACAGATCCAATACCTGTACAAAAATAGACACAAAAACAAACAATAACCAATACAAGAGGTAGAGAGGGCCCTACCCCCCCCCCAAAAAAAAGCATAGAGTCTAAATATACTTATATATAAGGGTGGGTGCTGCCATATTGCTCAGCTCACTTTGGAGCATTTCCCATAGGCTTCAAGAGAACTGATTGACTACATAAGTGCAAGTGTGCTCGGACTGATCGCACTACTGGTGATCTGGTTGCCAGTGTCCAAATTACCCTAGCAACCATGCATCAATGTGAATAAAAGTCTGGGATATGAACAGGAGGGGCCAGAGTAGAAAGATGAGTAATAAAAAGTAGCAATAACAATAAATGTGTAGCCTTACAGAGCATTTGTTTTTAGATGGGGTCAGTGACCCCCCCACCCCATTTAGCAGGAAAGAGTCAGAAGAAAAAGGCAAATCATTCCAAAACTATAAAAAGAAAAAAATGAAGGCCAATTAAAAAGTTACTTAGAATTAGTCATTCTATAATTTACTAAAAGTTAACTTAATGGTGAGCCACCCCTTTAATAATAAAGTGCATAGGGCCTGGCGAGATGTGGCAGCACCGGAGTCTCCTGGAATGGGTGCACCCTACGTCCCACTGATCTCTGCTCTCAGGGCCAATCTAGGGGACCCTGTTATGTCCTGACTTGTCCTTATCTCTCTCACTCATGTAATAATTGCATGAAGGATTCCCCTGTTGAACATTTGCACACAATGGAATATCTTCAGTACAGACAAAGGCTGAACATGCTTGGGTCCCAATTCTACTGACAGGCAGGTGACATGTCGCCTTTCCTAACTGCCATGAGGCCTGTGCAACTGGTATTCAGTGACAGACTGTGCTTTTGTGGTGCAACAGGAGGTACAGGGCAGCATTTTGGATCCTAAATAAAGACGCCCCACACAAAGCATTTGGCCCATTGACGCCACTAATCAGTGGCGTAACTACCTGGGGAGCAGGGGGTGCAATTGGGCCAGGGCCCGCACCCCCTCAGGGCCCCCCGGCAGCTCACGCGCCACGATTCCCGGCGGCTCCGGGTGTACGGAGGGGGGACGGGGGGCCCGGCAGCGTGTCCCGCCCCAGGGTCCGTCCCCCTCTAGTTACGTCACTGCCACTAATGACAGTCCTACTACCTTCAGTACAAGGATTTGGGACACAAACATGGCACTTTATTGTGACAATCTTGGGCAGGCTCAGATTTGTGGAAGGGCCACAAAGGTCCAGGCCTCAGGCAGGAGAATTTTAGGGGGGCGGCATGCTGCCCAACAACACCCACACTGATTCGGAAGAACTGGTGATTCGCAGGAGATACAATCGTTGTTCAGATTTCCTGTGCAATCTCCAGTACTCCAGACCCAATGCTGAAAATGTGTGCCTGTACATAAAGGAAGGGGATGAACGGCAGTGGGCCTAGGGGTGCCTGCTATGTAAATCCGACCCTGGTCTTGGGTCTTCCATGGTGGGGCTGTAAACCGTCTGTCCACCATTCTCTGCCTAAACCTGAATTTATTGCCTTTGTAATGTCTGGTAGTTCAGGAATGAAATTGGTGGGAGCTGTTGGTACAGGGCCCCAGACCTCCACCCCATATCTCTTCTCATTTGCTCATCAGACCATCAGAGGCCAATTTGCTGGTCTGACTTGGTGCTTGGGAAGCCACTTGCCATAGGAGAGGCATCAACCCCACTTCCAGTCTAAAGGTGGCCATACACTGTATGTGCGAGGTCGCCGAAGAGCGGATCTTAACCCGATATGCCCAGCGCAACGGCTGGTCGATATCGGGTGAATCTGAAAGTTCGGCCCTAGGGCCAAACAATCAGATTACAATGCTATGTATGGGCACCGACAGGTCACAGGACCACATCAACGAGCCAATGTGGTCCTGGGTCATGGAAAAAATCAAACTTGACCGATCGATATCTGGGCAATTTTTAGCCTGATATCGATTGGGAGGACTCTTCTGGAACCCCACACACGGGCAGATAAGATGCCGAATCGCTCTAAACTGATATTGGCAGCTTTAATCTGCCCGTGTGTGGCCACCTTAACTCTGTAGGATGGTCCTAGAAGTTCAGGCATTTGAGCTGCCAAAGTCTATGCAACAAAATGTAATTCCCAAGGAATTGTGGGAGACACAATGACTATTTAGAATTGTCATTCAACTGAGGGCAATTGTTATATTGTTGAGAGCATCTATGGTTGGTTGGACAACCACTGTCTGGAAACAAGGTCTTCTCCCAATTATAATTTTTATTGAAAATTTTGTTATGACATGAACATCAAACAATGTCAGTCTCACAGGACCTAAATAGTATGTCGCTATAACAATTACATCTTATAGTTGGTTGCAAGAATTATATCATCATCATTGGGATAGGAGGTGGAGTGGGACTGGTTAGGGTAAAAGGGGGAGTGACAAGACGTAAAGAAGGCGGAATAGAAGACACAAAAAAGGGGAGTAAAATATAGGAAGTGCCTTTGCACTCAACCCGTTATCAATATATTTAAGACATTGAGACATTCTGTGCATACAGCTACTAAGAAATGCCTTACCCTTTAAACAAAACAATAGAACTGGCCAGATATGGGATGACTTTGACATAGTTGTTCATCTTAAATATATTGCAATATATGGACAAACAATCCCTGTTTTGTTTAAAGGGTAAGGCATTTTTAGTAGCAATATGCACAAAATGTCTATGCCTTAAATATATTGATAATGGGTTGAGTGCAGAGGACTCTTGTATTTGTCTATATGTATTTTGTGGTCACAGCCTCATTGCACCCCCGCCTAATGGTTTTTAAAAATGAGTGGAGAGCACAACTTTCCCTTGTTTGTTATAGGAAGTGACTTTATTGGTACAGTGACTCATACCGTTCGTTTTTTTGAATTCTACCCACCTCCACCAAGTCGCAGTGAAAATGATGTTTCGTTCTTCCGTATGTGCGGATAGTTCATCAAGAACACAAGCTCCTCTATATTTGTGAGCCAGTCCTTTATTGTTGGTACATGTTGTGTTTTCCAGTGTAAAGGAATAAGACTCTTTGCAGGTAGGGTTGCCACCTCTTCTGGAAAAAAATACCGGCCTTCCTATATATTTATCTTTTTCCCTATTAATAACATTGGGATCAAACATCATTTTTACTGGCCAGGCCGGAAAAATACTGACCAGGTGGCAACCCTATTTGCAGCGTTTAACAGGTAGGGTTCTAGCGTTTAACAGGTAGGGTTCTAGCGTTTAACAGGTGGGGTTCTAGCGTTTAACAGGTAGGGTTCTAGCGTTTAACAGGTGGGGTTCTAGCGTTTAACAGGTAGGGTTCTAGCGTTTAACAGGTGGGGTTCTAGCGTTTAACAGGTAGGGTTCTAGCGTTTAACAGGTGGGGTTCTAGCGTTTAACAGGTAGGGTTCTAGCGTTTAACAGGTAGGGTTCTAGGGATTTGTTGAAGGCAGAGATAGGGCTCTCTATGTGGAACAACAGGCAGTATGAAGGGTTTCTGTCTATTGTGTGGTTTAAAATTTCTTCAGACAGGGAGATTATCTGATCCCAGTAAGGTTTTATCTGTGGGCATTCCCAAAATATATGTGTCATATTGCGTCTTGCCGCTAGGTTTCTCTGAAACAGGGTCTTCTGATGGCAAAGTGCTCCTACAATATGGTGTAATATAATGACTAGGCAATAACTACTCATCTCAGGAGCAGCCTGTTGGGTTTCTTAGGAAGAGAACAAAACACAGAACAAAACTGACAAATGTGCTGTTGTGGGTCCAATACCCTGGTCCAATTTTCTTAAACTGAGAACTTTGTGCTGGAAATTGTGGTGTAAAGGGAATAAAGTCTGGCTATTGTTCTGTCCGTCTGGGAGGGAAAGAGGTGTCAGACAGTGACAGGTGAACTCACAGGTAAGTGTGAAATCTCCAGGGACTGAGACGCCACAATGAACTTCTACTTGATCCCAATTACCGTGTCTAACCCGGCTTCACACACAGACAGAACCCAGGATAATAAGAACAAGACTTGTGAAATATACAAAAATAGGCTATGGTGGCCTCACAGGACCAGTCCTGTCAGTGTCCGCTTTAATGCACCCTTAGGGGCAGTTTCAACCAACGGAATCCCAGCACATTGCTGACAGTCATCGCAAGCTGATGTTTTGATTGGCTGACGGGCAGTGGCAGGTCGGTTACTTTATGGGGAGGCTTTTGTGTTCCTTTAATTATGTAATTACATAATGAATTCTGTAGTCTGAAAAAATAATTCATGATCAGACAAAATCAACAGTCTAGTGTTTTGTAACCAATAGGGATGCACCGAATCCACTTTTTTGGATTAGGCCGAACCCCCGAATCCTTCACGAAGGATTCGGCCGAATACCGAACCGAATCCTAATTTGCATATGCAATTAGGGGTGGGAAGGGGAAAACATTTTTTACTTCCTTGTTTTCTGACAAAAAGTCACGCAATTTCCCTCCCCGCTCCATATGCAAATTAGGATTTGGATTCGGTTCGGCCGGACAGAAGGATTCGGCCGAATCCGAATCCTGCTGAAAAAGGCCGAATCCTGGCTGAATCCCGAACCGAATCCTGGATTCGGTGCATCCCTAGTAACCAATAAAGGCTTGATACTATTCACTAGTACCGGCACTGGTTCCGTTACTGAAAGGCCATCTCCCATTTTAATCATATAATTCAACTGTTTATAAACGATTTCCTTTTTCTCCGATATAATAAAACCACTTTGTACTTGTTCCCAGCTAAGATCACGAGATTTCCCTCTCTTGTCCGCTGCTGGTGATGTTATTATGCAAATGAAGGGCACACACTAACTTCCAGCAGGTGGCAGCACTACTGAACAGCAGCCAACACACAGGTTTGGCTGATTTGAAAATAGCTTAGAACCAAGGAAATTCAACTGAGCATGTGCGAGATTTCAGAGCTGCAGTTGGCTGGGAAGATATAGGTAGGAGGAGCCAGTGAAATCCAAGATGGCTGCCTCAGCTAGAACTGCAGTGGAGATAGGGGAGATCTTGCAGAAGGTATAGGGGCAAATTCACTAAAGGACGAAGCGCCTAACGCTAGCGTGAATTCGCCAGCGTAGCGCATTTTCATTAATTCGCCGATTCACTAACGGACGCTGGCGTAAATTCGCTAGTGTTACTTCGCACCCTTACTCCTGGCGAATTTGCGCAACGGACATAACTACACAAATTCACTGACGCGCGAACTATTCTGAACGCTACCTTTTACGCCAGACTTCTTTCGCCACCTCAGACCAGGCGAAGTGCAATAGAGTAGATAGGGATTGCTTCAAAAAATTCTTCTAAGTGCCAAAAAACGCTGGCGTCTTTTCTTTTTTTACGGGTGATAGGCTGAAAAAGATCGAAATTATTTTTGGGGCTCCCCTCCTTCCCCCCTACATTTCCTAACTCATGGCACCTTAACTATACAGTGGGCACATCTGTAGGGCAAAATACTAATTTTATTTGGTGTTTTGAAGGTTTCCCAGGCTTGTGTAGTGATGCTACATATACCTCCATTGTAACTTCAATTTGGCGCCGTATGCAAATTAAGCATCACTAGCGTAACTTCGCTTTGCTTGGCGAATTAACGCTATCGCAACCTTACGCTTCCCGAGTGCAACTTCGGATTTTAGTGAATTTGCGTAGCGCTGGCGAAAATACGCCTGGCGAAGCGGATGCTGGCGCAACTACAAATCTTAGTGAATGTGCCACATAGTGAGCTGATCATTTATATTATACAAACAACTGTAACTGTTTTCGAAATCGGATTTCTTGAACTTTCATATAGTGTATTTACTTAGGAAATGATTTTACTTATGATTGGTGCCCTTTTGTCCATTTTTATGCAACCGGTTGTTCAGTTCTATGTACAAAGCTGAATATAAAGCATGAGCCCCCGGCTAAAAGTTGTGCACCCGAGACCCCCCAGTGCCATATTAGAGCTCAGACAGGATTGAGTGGATGTGTACTGGCTACTTAGACAAGTGACAGCTCATAGGATATAGAACAAAGGGCCAGTGAGCAGCAGTCTTTGATCTGTGTTACATTATTAGCCTCTTCATTCTTTTATTTCACACCTTTACTGCCCACCACCAAAGGGAAATCTGCCTAGGCTAGACCTTTCCTGCTGCAGCTTTTATATATTATTATATATTCCACATATATATATATATATATATATATATATATATATATATATATATATATATATATATATAAGAGAAGAGAGCCTGCCACTCGGTCTTGGGCAATGGCTTCAATTCTGCGGTTCCCACTTACAAGGTGTGGCCCATCAACAGCCCAGTCAACGCACAGAACATATTTTGTCCTGTAGGTAAGACATGTAGGAGAGATAGTGCAGGCTCTGTACATGAGCTCCCTCTAGTGTCATCGCTTTGAACGGCAGCAGCATATCCTTATGTTTGTACAATAAGAACATGGGGTTTTACCAAAGTTGCCTTGTAAATAAGAGGGACTGCCCTGGGACGCACAGAGTGGCAGCTGATAGGTAACATAGTAAGTTAGGTTGATAAAAGACACATGTCCAATCAAGTTCAAACTTTTAACTCTATTTTAACCTGCCTAACTGCCAGTTGATAGAGGAAGGCAAAAAAACCCATCTGAAACCTCTCCAATTTGCCTCAGAGGGAAAACCATTCCTTCCTCCTTTCAGACCAGTCCCTGGATCAACTTGTCCTATGAGCTATCTCCCATAACCCTGTATTCCCTCACTTGCTAAACACCATCCAACCCCTTCTTAAAGGAGAAGGAAACCCCCTGGGCGCAAATTCCCATCCCCTCTCCCCTGTGTTGCCCCCCCTCCTCCCCCCTGGGCAAATGCCCCTAACTTGTTACTCACCCCTCTGCGCAGGTCCTGTCCACGGAGTTCACAGTCGCGGATCTACTGCGCATTCGCTGAATGTCACAAAGTTTTCCGATTTCACTTCATGACATTCGGCGCATACGCAGTAGATCCGTACCGGTAACTGTTCCTACTGCGCATGCGCCAGAAAACGCCAGTCAAAACAGGGAAGACACAAGTGGGAGAAGATGGCGACTGTGAACTCCGTGGACAGGACCAGCGCAGAGGGGTGAGTAACAAGTTAGGGGCATTTGCCCAGGGGGACAGGTAGGCCAGGGGGGGTGAGGGGGGGGTTTGCGCCCAGGGGTTTTCCTTCTCCTTTAAAGCTATCTAATGTATCAGACTGTACAACTGATTCAGGGAGACAATTCCACATCCTCACAGCTCTCACTGTAACAAACCCCTTCCCAATATTTAGGCGGAACCTCTTTTCTTCTAATCGGAATGGGTGACCTTGTGTCAGCTGGAAAGACCTACTGGTAAATAAATCATTAGAGAGATTATTATATGATCCCCTTATATATTTATACATAGTTATCATATCTCCCCTTAAGCCCCTTATCCAGTGTGAACATCCCCAATTTGGCCAGTCTTTCCTCATAGCTAAGATTTTCCCTTTACCAGCTTAGTTGCCCTTCTCTGTACCCTCTCTAATACAATAACGTCCTGTTTGAGTGATGGAGACCAAAACTGTACGGTATATTCTAGATGGGGCCTTACCAGTGCTCTATACAGTGGAAGAATGACCCCCTCCTCCCATGAATCTCTGCCCTTTTTAAAGGAAAACTATAGCCTCAGACAATGTAGGTCTCTATAAAAAGATATTGCATAAAACCGCTAATATGTAAAACCCTGCTTCATGTAAATAAACCATTTTCATAATAATATACTTTTCTAGTAGTATGTGCCATTGGAAACTCATAAATAGAAAATTGCCATTTTAAAAAAAATAAGGGCCGCCCCCTGGGATCGTACAATTCCCTGTGCACACAAACATACCAACAAACTATACTTTTTAGGTCACATGAGCCAATTAACAGACAGAGTTGTGTCTTTTGCTTCCACACTTCCTGTTACAGTTAGAGCTGCAGTATTTCTGGTCAGGTGATCTCTGAGGCAACACACAGATCATCACAAAATGGGGGTTCAAGGCAAGAGATGTAAAAGGGCAAGATTTACTTAAATATATATTCCAGTTTGATAAGATTCTTTAATACGTCACTTCATATGATGTAAACTATCTGTTGCTTAAAGGAATTGTTCAGTGTGAAAATAAAAACTGGGTAAATAGATAGGCTGTGCAAAATAAAAAATGTTTCTAATATAGTTAGTTAGCCAAAAATGTAATGTATAAAGGCTGGCGTGATTTTATGTATAACAAGTCAGTCAGTACACTACTTCCTGCTTTTCAGCTCTCTTGGTTTACACAGACTGGTTACCCTGGTTACTAGACAGTAACCAATTTAGAGACTTGAGGGGGGGGGGCCACATGGGTCATTTCTGTTGCTTTTGAATCTGAGAATCAATTACAAACCCACTGAACAGAAATGTACCATGTGGCCCCCCTTCAAGTCGCTGACTAACTCAGAGTTATAGAGCTGAAAAGCAGGAAGTTGGATTCTGGCTGTTTTATTAGACATCTGTTCACTCCAGCCTTTATATATTACATTTTTGGCTAACTAACTATATTAGAAACATTTTTTATTTTGCACAGCCTATCTATTTACCCAGTTTTTATTTTCACACTGAACTATTCCTTTAAGTATTCATTTTGGGGAGTATAGTTTTCCTTTAATAGAGCTCAAGACCTTATTTGCCCTTGATGCTGCTGACTGGCATTGCTTGTTACAGCCAAGTTTATTATCTACAAGGTCCTGATGTAATGATTGGAGGGGAGCCAGTTTTGCTACAATAAATATATAGGATGTTTCTGTGCAACATATTTTGTTACATTGTGAACCTTCACTTACAGCTGCTAGCACAAGTGCTTTCTGTTGATCCACCTTTTGGCAATTGAAAGCAGTGGAGCACTTTGACAGCACATGTTTTGGAGAGCAAAAACGCAGCAGGAAAAACAACCACAATTTCACCTTGTGCCACTGTCCCTGGTTCAACCAGCCACTTACATTCTAAAACATTTAAAGTTATGCTGCTTTGCAGATCACGGCCGGATTTAGCCACAAAGGTCTGGAGAAAACGACCTCATAAGTTCAATGCAGTCCTCGACTATCAGGATCCCAACTCAGATCATTTGGGTGGACAGTTTTTTTTTTTTTTCTATCCCTATAGCAGCCTGCCATATGCAAGTCATATTCTCCACGGCATTGTGCTTTATGAAGACCTATGAGATGGAAGGAGCAGGGCATTCTAACCATGGATTTATCTGTAGCACTACAGAGCATGACTAGGAACAATAAGAAATGAAGCACACCAGGCCATGGATACATTTCCCTTTCAAACTATACAATGTATTCAGTTTGAAAAGACTTCCTTTGTACATGAACATAAAAAATACTCTGTTCTCTGAAAATTCAGAAACACCCTCTCTACATCTAGCTCCTAGAACAACATTATAATTATTATATCTCCTATATTAAACAACCCAATACACAATCTGTACAAGATGAACTTTGCTAGGATGCATTCGTATGCAGCTCTGTGCAATTAGCGGCCGCCAACAAAAACAAAAAGGTCTTTGTTTAAAGGTAAAGTAAATAAACGGCATTGAATAGAGTCCATAAAAGGCGACCAGTGAAATCTATAGGCAAAAATAACGTTGGAAATCAAGTTTCTTGTTTGCAGGGGTCCTCGGCTGAGCAGTGACGGCAATACTCGTGCTACTGTACTTGTTTCAACTACACCTGAGCAGTATCAAGTATAGGCAGGTATCTTGTCGTCAGGGATTTTGGCTTCCATTGAGCAAGCAAAACAAATGTGCCGTTATCCTGCAAGATAATTCCAACCTCGGGGATGTGCCGTCCTGTTCCGCTAGGTCCCAAATCAGATTGCAGGATTTATTTCATTGTTCCAAAGGGATTTCATTTTAAATAGTTAAAATGGTCGTCGGCTAAGTAATGCTGGCGCGTTAATGAGATTAGGGATTCACCGAATCCACTATTTTGGATTTGGGCGAACCCCCGGCCGAATACCGAACCAAATCCTAATTTGCATATGCAAATTAGGATGGGAAGGGGGAAAACATTTTTTACTTCCTTGTTTTGTGACAAAAAGTCACAAGATTTCCCTCCCCGAATTTGGGCAGACGTAGTAGTCGGCCGAATCCAAATCCTGCTGAAAAAGGCCGAATCCCAAACCGAATGCTGGATTCGGTGCATCCCTAAATAAGATACAAGGGGTTCTTGTCCAAAAGCAAAGCAGAGTCATTAGCCACAACATGTTTCGTGCTCAGTCTCTATTGGTGTTATTGGCAGCAAACGCATGGAGGTTTCCCATCTGGCTCAGGCCACTCTGAATGTGAGCAACATGGATCTCAACGTTATTCTGGAAACAGCTGCAATGGTAAAAAGGAGGAGTCAAGATTGGGAAAAGAGGATAGACATAACGGGAAGGCAGCAAAAAAGGTCACTGCAGAACAATAGGAAATATTCAGCCACAAGAAGACAGTCTACCCATTGGGAGAACGGGCCCTGTACCTGATACTGGAAGGTTGAATCGTACTCTTTATGTCATTTATTGAATCTGTTAATGATTTGAACTCAAATGAATTGAGATCCCCTCCTTCTGCGAGGCACTAAAGGAAAAAGCAGAAACAAGATCAGCGCATTACATCTCTCGTAAAGCTGAAATTTCGATCCAGCAAATGTCTGGGTAACCCGCTGCGCACGTAAAAGAGATCATGGGAGTTGCAGTCGGCCAAACAAACAAAAGGCTGAAGGTTTGTCTGGGCCTTACAAACAATACCACGTGTTTTATGAACAAAGGGAAGAGATAATATGCAAGATTTATAAGCAAGGGTTTTCCTTCCATGTATTTTGTGGATCTGTCACTTTGTTAACAGAGGGCGTGTGTGTGTGTTGGCCCAAAAGGAGTCAGTATCACTATATTTCATATGAGAGGCTCGGCTATATATGTTGCCATTATAAACTAGAGCTGTTGCTGCATTGCTGCCCTCCACTTCTGAGAGAAGCATGTAGCCCATGGCTGCCCTTAAAGCGGACCTGTCACCCAGACAGAAAAAGCTGTATAATAAAAGTCCTTTTCAAATTAAACATGAAATCCAATTTCAATTTTTTATTAAAGCATTCATAGCTGTTGTAAGCTCATTTAAACATCTCAGCTGTCAATCAAATATTGTCTGCCCCTCCTCTATGCCTTAGGCAGGAAACAAGATTTAAATAATTTACATAGTGTAATTAAGTTCATTTTGCTTGACTAATGTGATAAAATAGGATTTTGAATATTTTTTTCCGTATACGGGTCCCCCTTTAAAGGAAAACTAAAGCCTCAAAATGAATGTAGCTAAAAGTGCCATAGTTTATATACTGCACTTATTGCACGAGGCTAAAGTTTCAGCTTGTCAATAGCAGCAATGATCCAGGACTTCAAACTTGTCACAGGGGGTCACCATCTTGGAAAGTGCGACACTCACATGCTCATTGGGCTCTGAGCAGCTGTTGAGAAGCTAAGCTTAGGGGTTGTTGCTAATTATCCAGCAGAAAATGAGGTTTATCTGCAATATAAGCTGATGCTATAGGGCTGATTATTAAATTCTGATGCTAATTGCACTGGTTTCTGTGCTGCCATGTAGTAATTATCTGTATTAATTACTAATCAGCCTTATATTGTGACATTTCTATTCTATGTGTACTGTATATTGTGAGTGGGTCCCTAAGCTCAGTAAGTGACAGCAGCACAGAGCATGTGCATTGAATCAGCAGAAAAGAAGATGGGGAGCTACTGGGGCATCTTTGGAGACACAGATCTTTACTGCTAAAGGGCTGTGGTTGCCTTGGGCTGGTACAGAAACCCAACACAAAATGTACAACATTTCTAGCCTATTGTTTAGTTAAGCTTTAGTTTTTCTTTCAATAAATCTTGGCTCTGAAGCAGCAAGAAAGTCACAACAAGGGAAACCTGACTTAGATGCATCTTACTTTTATCTGCAAAAGGATAGCAGTAAGCCTGGAGATGAGCTCAGTTAGACTCTCATTCTGTACACACGGCTGCCCTGTGGATGAAGTATTGGCTTTCCGCACCATTTGCCGGGCATCCTCCTCACACCTCCGCCTCATGCTTGTTGGCTGATCTGCCGGCTGCAGCCCCTGATTCGGAGCCAACTAATGAAAGGAGAGGAAATTTATTAAATATAGCTTTTAAAAAACCTACTTGGATAAGAATATTGAGAATCATTAAAGGGGAAGTTCCCAGCATTCAACACAGACTGTCAGTCCAGATATCTGGGCAACTATAGTGATTAAGCAGCTTGCAGATCCTCCAGGGGCATTAAAGGACTCACCTCATAACAGTACTGCTGAACCTTGTGTAGGACTTTGTTAAGGTCTTTATTGAGTTGCTCCAGATCCAGGACAATGGTTGCGTATCTCCTCTGAAATTCAATACTAATGGGAGCAGAGTAAGATTTCTGCAGGGAGAGAGAAGACATAAGCATATATATGAATAAATATATCAGTAGTACAATATTTTATGACAAGCATTTTGCCTCTGTATTCCCTGCATATGCTATACACAGACATACAAAACTGTGGACAACTTTTGTCTTTCTCCCACTGAACCTGCAATGTATACAAAGTAACGTTTTAAGCATCAGCGTGATAAAATGCAGACTAACCAGTTTCTCCGCTTCTGTGTTCATTTCTCGTAACAGCTTGATGTGCTCTTTCTTGATCATGAGGATCTTGGATAGCCTGGTCTGCAGATATAAGGGAAGCATATTACTTATAGTCAAAGATTAAAAAAAAAAAAAAAGGATAAAAGCCTGGCTTGTACAGGAAGAAAATAAACCCAACAGTTTTATTTGGGGTTATCAGCAAAGAACTGAAGGGAAAACAACAAATAACTTCTTGTTTTGCTAGTGGTAATAGAATTACTATTCGCGAAAATTTAAATTTAATATAAGCGTCATCATACTGAAATAAGAAACGCACTAAATACAATCAATTTAAAAGTATGCATTGTTTCTGAAATAATCAAGTTTATCTTCACTATTCCTCTCTCAGCATCTGTTTCTCTTCATTCTGTCTTCATTCAGCAGTTGGGAGTCAAATATTAATTGACAGATAGATTCAATATATCTTATAGGGGGGCTTCCTTTCCTGGCAGATTTATTAGAGCTCACTCAAATAACGGATTCCAGTACAAACAAAATCTTGAGCTCTAATACATCTTCTAGGCAAAATGAGCCCCCTATAAGATATATTGGATCTAACTGCCAATGAATATCTGACACCCAACTCCTGCAGAATCAAGAAAAACTGATGTTGAGAGAGGAATAGTGAAAATAAAATTGATTATTTCAGAAACCGTACAGAATATTTAATTGATTGTATTTAGAAGCTTATATTAAATTTTCATTTTCAAGATAGTTCCCCTTTAAAATAGAAATGTAGCACCACGAGACCCCTGTTGTGGCCTCTGCGACTTATCCCACAGCCATCTTTTTCTCATGACTTGACCTACGAAGGATGATTCAAACGTGAGAAATGATGAGAAAGTGCAACTGCCACTTACCACCTGGACGAGAAATTCAACTGGGAAGCCTCCTATAGTCTCAGTGTCTGTGCTGGACGTCTTTGTTTTCCAAGGGGATTGTGCAAGTAATGCATCACTCTCCTAAATGGGGGGGAGCAGAGTACAGCAACAATTAGGGGCAGATTTATTAAGGGTCGAACTGAAAATTTGAATTAGATTTTTTTTTTTACAGTCAAGTTGTACTAGGGAATTATCCAAACTCGAATATTATAAAAAATTTCTTATTAGATTACTAATTTGATTTTTGAGAATTATCAAACTCTGGCCCTTTAAGAATTCAAATTCTACATTTTGCCACCTAAAACTTGCTAAATTACTGCATAAGGCAATGGCAGAGGTCCAGGGATCAATTTGGTGATGTTTGCAACCGTTCTGACATTCAAGTTTTTTGGAGAAAAAAGAGAGAGAGAGATGTGCCCCAAGTTTTTTGGGTCGGTAAAATTCATCCAAGTTTTAGATGTTCTATTTTTTTCTTAAATACTCTCCAGTCGAATATATTAGAATTTAAGGGAAAGGGAGAGAGAGATGTGCCCCACTCTATTTCGTTCACTAAAGGATAAGTAAACCTTTAAAATAAGTGAATGTAAAATTGATGAGGGGGTTATTCTAAGAATTTTTGCAATTTACATTCATTATTTTTCTTTCCCCCCCAAAGATATTAAGGGAAATATGTACTGTTAACATGAATGAATTTTGTTACAACAGCTCCACCTGCTGGTCAGTTTCAGACCAGTCTGACCACAAAGTAGTTGTCAGGAGAAAGAAAGAGGCTGCTCCGATGTTCTTCTGCTTAGGAAAAGTATTAGAAACCTTTCTCACATCTTTCCTAAGCAGAAGGACAACAGAGCAGCCTCTTTCTTTCTCCTGACAACTTCCTTGACTACTTGATGGTCAGACTGGTCGGAAACTGACCAGCAGGTGGAGCTGCTGTAACAAAATTCATTCATATTAATAGTACATATTTCCCTTAATATCTTGGGAAAGAAAAGAAAAACAATGAATGTAAATTGCAACATTTCTTACAATAGCAGCCTCATCAATTTTGCATTGACTTATTTAAAGGTTTACTTATTCTTTAAATAGTCAATTATTTGACTTCCTGTTATTCTCACTGATCTGCTAATTTATCAATCTATTCTGTAACCCTTGTTTATAAGATTATTGTAAGACTTACGTTTTGCTTGCACTATATTAATAAATTATGATAATTGATCGGTTTGACAATAATAAAATTAAGCCTTGAAGTTAATAAGAAACGAAGGTGCATTTACCATTACAGGCGACTGGATGGCGGGAGTGTAACTTGATCGAGGGGGAGTCATGAACATTCTGGGGGGCCTTTGTTTTTGTCCAAACGCAGCGATTGGCATGGTTTCGTGGGGTTCGTTGCTCTGTTGAAAATTAACAATTAATATTTGTTTACTGATGTTTCAGTGCTGCTAGACTGACTTTATCCGACAGACAAAACACTGAAGAAAAGATGCATTTTGTCACTGCTAAACCCAGTTAGTGCCAAAATGCACTAGGAGTCATTTCCAACAATTGGGAAGATTTTCACCAACACTGGAACCCTGGCAACCAATCAGCAATTAGGGCAAGGGCACACAAAGCTTATCCAACAATTTTCGGCCACATAAGCTGCGGAATTGAATGCTGGGGGTTTGAATCAGCAGCTTAAATCTGCGTATGGCCACTTTGAGTTTCTAGCAAAATCAAACATATAAAACAGTTTGTATCTACAGGTTATACATTCTGCCTTTCATCTTTGTATTCTCCCTTACATACTGTATACCCCAGTGGGAAGAAAGCAGCCAAAGCTTAGGTATTATTAGTAATATACAATGGAACCTCAATTTTACATCCCCTGATTTTACGTTTTCCCTCGTCTTACATTGCTGTTTTGTGGTCCCACCTATATATTACGCAAAAAAGAAATGATTTTACATTTTCCTGTATTCAACACCATTTTTTTCTGGTCCCCTGAAAAACGTAAAAAATACGGGATCTACTGTAATATGATTATCAATGCTATAATAGTAATAGATCCCTGACTTAGCAAATAACTCATGAGAGCATCCGGATATACAGTATTGCTGCTTAAGTTCACGTATGGTTGAACTGGTCAGTACAAAGGGGTTATACAGCGGTCTTACATTTGTTTTCTGTCATCTCCCTTGCATATTTAGGTGAGAGACACAAACTATACATATTTGTTACAGCTGCCACCCGGTTGTCTCTGCCTTCTCTGCATGGCATAAAGCAGTCCCCTTCCCATGGCCTGAAGTCTCTTTTGAAAGTCAGAGTCCACACGACCTAAGGTTTCTGCAGAACGATCCTCCTAGTTGTGAGGTGGTAATGAGAAAGAAAATATGTAGAACTGTGGACTCACTAAAACTTCATAGTCTGGTATTGTATGGGTTCCAAGTCCATTCCGATCAAAGGTGACTCTGTATGTGGAATTCTGTGTGTCCACAGCATCTATTTGGCCAGTGAATAATCCATCATGAACACCACGCAGTCGAGCTGTGAAGAAAATATTATGACTTGAAGATGTCAAGAGATAATGACAAACATATACTTGCTGCACGGTACAGACAGACTGATGGGTGTGGGATGAAGAGGGATTATCTTTAGTGTCTCTGGTTCAGGTTTTAGAAGGGGCATCACCTGTAACTTTGGTTCCAATCACTAGCGATAAAGGTATTTCCTCTGGAAGATCTTTGAATTGTGACACGTCTGCTACCTTCCTTTGCTGTAAGAGTCTTATTTTCTGTCGCTTCTGCTCCAGAGCAGATCGTTCCTCCTCAAAAAAAGCAGCAGAACATCTGGAGATACATAAGCACAAGGTTTAGATTTGCAGCACCAACTCTGCTCAGGAAACCAATGGCATATACAATATACATGGTGTATACTACAGAGTTAGGTTTTTTTTTTACCTTCGTGGCTTCCCCATTAGCCGCCTTATTTTCCCCCATTCCACTCTCGTTAGTTTTCTTGTCTTAAGGTTTGGAAAAGATTCTTTTAGGCAAACACAAAAGTCATTATCGCCTTCAAATAACGGCCTGTTAATAAAATAAGTATATATTTGAGGCATGAATTCCTGTACAAACATTACCGTACAATCCAATATTAAAGGTAGATTCCATTTATGGATTTCCCTTATACAGACAAGGGGAATCCCGCCAAAAAAATTGGACAATGAAAGACATTAAAGTAGACATTAAATTACATGTTTTCAATGGTTTAAATGTATTTGAAAATGGAATTGCTATAGAAATCAATGATTGGCTGTTTATATTTTGTACACTAATGGGGTTATTTACTAAACTCTGAATGCGAAATCATGAAAAATTCATGATTTTTATAAAATAAAATCAAACTTTTTAAAAAAACACTAATTTTTTGGAATTTATTAAACCGCCGAGGATGGAAAAGTCTGAATCTGAAAATCTGGCATCTCAGACCAGTCGAGGTTGCATATAAGGCAATGGGAGAAGTCCCAATGATTTTTTGATGTGTGCTGGGTTTCGTGCAATACCCTGAAGTTTTTGGGTGAAAATTCCCGAAAAAATTGTGAAAATCAGATGAAAACCCCCCCAAAAAAACGGATTAAAAAAAAAAAAAAAAACGGAAAATATAGTGAAAAGAGTTTGTTTTCCCCTGCAAAACAAATTTTCTGGAAAATTTAATAATAACTAAGCATAAAAAACCTGAGCTGATTTGATCGGAGATTGTAGCAGAAAATATTGAGATAAATTTGGACTTTGATAAATAACCCCCTGAGGGAGTTTACTCTATAAACTATGTTACAGAAGCCAGCTGATAAATAGACCTGAGGAAAGCAGACTTCAGCAACACCGTTTCAAGAAACAGAAACAAAACAAGAGAAAGGCAGAAATAAATACGGATTTTAATAGCAATTATATTTGTAGTGAAAGTTTTCCCTTAAGACAGCCCAGTATGAGGATAGAGCCCCCTGTATAAATATGTATTTTCTGTATATTTGCACAGATATGGGACCGGTTATTCAGAATGCTCGGGACTTTTACGGATAATGGATCTTTCCGTAATTTGGATCTTCATACTTAAGCCGACTAGAAAATCATGTAAACATTTAATAAACCCAATAGGTTGGTTTTGCCTCCGATAAAGATTAATTATATCTTAGTCGGGATCAAGTACAAGCTACTGTTTTATTTAGAGATGCACCGAATCCTGGATTTGGCCTTTTTCAGCAGGATTCGGCCGAATCCTTCTGCCCGGCCGAACTGAATCCTAACTATCAATATATAAGCAGAGATGATTTTGACATAGTAGTCCAGCTTAAATAAATTGCAATATGTGAACAAACAATCCCTGTTTTGTTTAAAGGGGATGATATTTGTAGTAGCTTAAAGCAAAAAATGGCTCAATGTCTTTAAAGGACAAGGAAAGTTAAACTAAAGAAGTAGCTAGAAATGTTGTACATGATGTTTTGTGCTTCTGTACCAGCCCAAGGCAACCAAAGCCCTTTAGCAGTAAAGATCTGTGTCTCCAAAGATGCCACAGTAGCTCCCCATTTTCTTTTCTGCTGATTCACTGCACATGCTCTGTGCTGCTGTCACTTACTGAGCTTAGGGACCCACTCACAATATACAGTACACAGAGAATAGAAATGTCACAATATAAGGCTGATTAGTAATTAATACAGATAATTACAACATGGCAGCACAGAAACCAGTGCAGTTAGCATCAGAATTTAATAATCAGCCCGTAGCATTAGCTTATATTACAGACAAACCTCATTTTTTTGCTGGATAATTAGTGACAACCCCTAAGCTTAGCTTCTCAACAGCTGCTCAGAGCCCACTGAGCATGTGAGTGTCGCACTTTCCAAGATGGTGACCCCCTGTGACAAGTTTGAATTCCTGGATCATTGCTGCTATTGACAAGCTGAAACTTTAGGCTGGCACAATAAGTTCAGTATATAAAATATGGCATTTTTAGGTCTATTCATTTTTAGGATTTAGTTCTCCTTTAATATATTGATAATGGGTTTAGTGCAGAGGACCTCTTGTATTTGTCTGGTTTAAAAATGAGTGGTGAGCGCAATTTCCCCCTGCTTGTTATAGTTTATACAGGAGCAGTGTTCAGCTCCATGTTCCCACCCTTTCCAGCTATAGTCAATGATCCCAGTGGTGGCCAATAAAAGGGCAGCCATGTTTGGGAGTTCAATAACCTTGAAAGCAAGCGAGTAGCAGGTAAAATTAGTCCCAGAGTTAAATGTATAATGATGTAGTAGAATTCTTAATGAATCAGATGAAAGTTGAGTGAAGGTCTGGCCAGACCAGGCTCTTCACATTTTACTGCCAAACCAACTCCCTCCTCTGAAGAAAAGAATCTATGGAATCACTCACTTGTCTATATTTGAATAAAACCACTCGTATATACACCATTTGTGCGCTTTGGGCAGTTTCAACAAGTTCCGTAATCTGTAGCCAATTTTCTGAGATGCTTTCTTTACCGGGGTAGTCATTGTAACATTGAACTTCTAGATGGAGGGAATGGAGAAACAGTTATTTAGATACTGCTCAGTTCAGACAATTTTTAACATTATAAATATTTTTTATAAATTAATATAAAATTATAAATATACGATTTCAGGGTTACATTAGATCTCATGTTGCATTACAGAATCTGTTAAAGGAACACCAAAAAAATTGTGTTTTAAAGAAACAACACTATAATGTAGTGTTGCTCTACACTGGCCATGGGGGCAGCCATTCAAGCACAGGATACACAGTAGATAACAGATAAGTACTACTATAGTTTATATAAACAAGCTGCTGTGTAGCCATGGGGGCAGCCATTCAAGCACAGGATACACAGTAGATAACAGATAAGTACTACTATAGTTTATATAAAAAAGCTGCTGTGTAGCCATGGGGCAGCCATTCAAGCACAGGATACACAGTAGATAACAGATAAGTACTACTATAGTTTATATAAACAAGCTGCTGTGTAGCCATGGGGGCAGCCATTCAAGCACAGGATACACAGTAGATAACAGATAATAAGTACTACTATAGTTTATTTAAACAAGCTGCTATGTAGCCATGGGGGCAGCCATTCAAGCACAGGATACACAGTAGATAACAGATAAGTACTACTATAGTTTATATAAACAAGCTGCTGTGTAGCCATGGGGGCCACCATTCAAGCACAGGATACACAGTAGATAACAGATAAGTACTACTATAGTTTATATAAACAAGCTGCTGTGTAGCCATGGGGGCCGCCATTCAAGCACAGGATACACAGTAGATAACAGATAAGTACTACTATAGTTTATATAAACAAGCTGCTGTGTAGCCGTGGGGCAGCTATTCAAGCACAGGATACACAGTAGATAACAGATAAGTTCTGAAGACTTCCATTGTATACTATACAGCTTATCTGTGATCTGCTGTGTATCCTGTGCCTTTTCTAATTTTTTCCAACTTGAATGGCTGCCCCATGGCAAAACAATAGCTTGTTTATATAAACTATAGTAGCCTTTCTACAACAAACACACCAGTTGTAGCAGTGCAGTGGTACATTATATTTTCATTACTTTAAAACACTTTCATTTTTGGTGCCACTGTTCATTTAAAACCAGACTTTCCGAGGAAGTAACTGTTTATTGCCAGGAAATGTGTTAATCCTGCACCCACTGCCTTAGTTTGCGCCCATTGGTTTTTAAAGGGCTTCAATCCAGCTTTTACATAATACAAATGAGAGTTATCAGCCTGAGGTGTAACCTACTATGTAGAGCCCGGTATGCATATGGTCTGTTAGAACCATCAACAATATTAGTTTGTGTCAAAATACTTTAACATGCAGAGACATTTTGTAGACAGTCCCCTCATTCCTAATGTGTACTGAAACTCCTAGCACTTACATATTTATTCTCACTGTCTCATTTGCAATAACTGTACCCCTGTTTGTAAAGCACTGTGTACACTTGCAGCGTTATACAGAAACAATAAAATAAAATTGTTGTACGCTTTCTTTAACGGCCACTAGATGTCGCTATTGCCGAGTAAAACATTTTGGGCTGAAAATATATAACGGAGTATAAAGTGAAATCCAGCAACTGAAGATGTAGATACCAATCCAAGCTCGAGCAGCCTCTCCTGTTCCATGGGAACAAACTGCTAAATACACAGTAGATACAGACACAATTACTTACCTGAGGCACCACAGTAGTCTTTGGGTTTCTCTTGGGTGAGCGGGTAGTTAACTGGGGTTCATCCTCATCAGAGAAAATGCGGCTACGCTTTGATAATCTGTAGGGCTGGGAGAATGGAAAAATTATTATTATTACTATTATTATACACAACTGAGCCACCCAGAGCATTAACCTTTAATGGACAAATCAGGAGCTACTTACTGTCTCAATAGCAGAGATAATGCCTCCCTTCCAGGTGGGAGTTTTCTGCGGGGAGTTGTACTTCTCATTCCAAGTATTTGATAAACTCCCCTCTGTAAAAATACAGAATATGAAAAAGATTTTCTGGACACACAATTCGATGCACCCTCATACTGTACAAGGGAAACAATAGAGCACCTCCTACCCATATGTATAAATACAAATATACAGAGGAGGAATGTTCTGGGCACACAATAAGCTATACCCTCATACTGTACTGTCTAAGGCAGTGATCCCCAACCAAAAGCTTGTGAGCAAAATGTTGCTCCCCAACCACTTGGATGTTGCTCTCAGTGGCCTCAAAGCAAGAGCTTATTTTTGAATTCCAGGCTTGAAAGAAAGTTTTAATTGCATAAAAACTACGTATAGTGCCAAGCAGAGCCTCTTGTAGACTGCCATTCCATATAGGGGCTACCAAACAGCCAATCACAGCCCTTATTTGTTACCCCAAGGGACTTTTTCATCTTGGGTTGCTCCCCAACTCTTTTTACATTTGAATGTGGCTCACAGGTAAAAAAGGTTGGGGACCCCTGGTCTAAGGGAAACAATATGGCACCACCTACCCATATGTATAAATACAAAATATAGAGAAGGAATGTTCTGGGCACACAATAAGCTATACCCTCATACTGTACTGTCTAAGGGAATCAATATGGCACCTCCTACTCTTATAGATAAATACAAAACATACAGAAGGAATGTTCTGGGCAGACAATAAGCTATACCCTCATACTGTACTGTCTAAGGAAATCAATATGGCACCTCCTACGCTTATATATAAATACAAAATATAGAGAGGGAATGTTCTGGGCACACAATAAGCTATGTGCCTATGACTAAGTGCTGGGTAAGCATGAAACGCGTCAGGCGTTAGAGGGTATACTCTTTATGTCTTTTAAATTATTGATGTGAATAAAATATATTTTTTTACTAATTAGCATGCCTTGGAGAAAAGTTTTTTGTATTTGCATTTTTACCTCTGTTTGGTCACTAGAGGTCTCCGGTATGCGTTTCCATAGCATTTACTGAGTCTGCTCCCAATTTGATCTTTATACACAATGAGCTATACCCTCATAATGTACTGTCTAAGGAAATCAATATGGCACCTCCTACCCTTTTATATAAATACAAAATATACAGAAGGAATGTTCTGGGCACACAATAAGCTATACCCTCATACTGTACTGTGTTAGTTTTATAGCACAGTGCAGTTGGTGGTAAATACAAAGCAATAAGGTCCTGAATGAGAGGTAGATCAGAACTTTGGGGGATATGGTTTTTCTTATGACAGCATATAAATCACCCCCATATGGGTTGGTGAAGGAGAGAATACATGGACGGCTAGTTGGGAGGGGACGGGAGATACAAGGACAGCAGAAGGTATTTTTCATGGAACTGTGAGCACATCACATACCGGTTATGAGTGTGACCCTAAGAGATAGGGAGGTGCAGCAGCTGCACATCAGCTGACCAATCATTCTCTTACCTTTCAAACTGACCAGCGCTTTGGCAGATGAATCTGAAACAAAGGAATGAAAAGCATTCTAAATAAAGGATGATTTAATATACTTATGACTCATTTAGTTGGTGCAAAGTTATGCGTAAATGCAATTGCTTCAGAAAGCAGTAACGGTTTATCCCTCTCCATTTTCTGGCGAAGCTGAAGTCCGTTCTTTTCCAGGACTGTTAAATCAGCTGGCATCTGCTACATAGCCTCAAGAGTCAGAACCAGCGGTGCCGAAAACATATTTAGTCAGACAGGTACTGCTTTTAACAGAAATTTCATTTAAATATCAGTATAAAATCACAGTAAATATGTAAATAATATAAAATTACAAAATTTGCTTAGATTTCGATTTGCTTTCCTTATGCATAAATCCGTTTTGGGAAGTTTCTTTTTATTGACAGCTGCACCCATGAGCCACGAAGGAGCAAATTACCCATAAACATCTGAAGGAAGCCACAGAAGTGACTATTTATACTGGATAACTGGTCACGTCCCAGTTGGGGGCAGATACTGGGATAAAGCCCAGTGGTTGGTTTCAGCTCTATTCATTTCAGATCTATAACACGACATCTGATTCCTTGAGATATATCATAATTGAAACACTAATGAGTTGCTCTAATGTTATACAATGTCCTACTCACCGCAACCTTTTAAAATTGGTGCTTATTTAACAATGTTTTTAATTAGTTGCCTTCCTCTTTCCAGCTTTCAAATGGGGGGTCACTGAGCTCAGCAGCCAAAAAATTGAAAACATTGCTCAATGAGGCCACGAAGTTATTATTACTTTGTGTTGCTTATCGTTCTATTCAGCTGCTCTACTATTCATCTTCCAGTCTCTCATTCACACCACTGCATGGTTACTAAGGGAAAATGATCCCCTAGCAACCACATACTTGCCGACAGCTGCTGACGATTAAAAAAACAACATAAAAAGACCAACTACAAATTGTCTCATTGTATCAAAAATTAAACCAACGTTTCATCTTAACATATGTGGGTACAGAGTCTGGTGGGTCAATGAAAACTGTATTCTTCCATATTACTTCAGTCGAAATAACAATCACTGAAAGGGGCTAAATGCAAAGAGGGTGATGACAATGATACATTTACCCCCTTTAAATTAATTTACATTTATAAAGTGACAAGACATTTTGCAGCGCTGAACAACACACGGGTGTATTATACATCCGCTATACAAATACTGATTAAAGGAAAAGTAACACCAAAAGATGAAAGTGTTTTAAAGTAGGGATGCACCGAATCCAGGATTCCGTTCGGGATTCGGCCTTTTTCAGCAGGATTCGGATTCGGCCGAATCCTTCTGCCTGGCCGAACCGAATCCTAATTTGCATATGCAAATTAGGGGCGGGAGGGAAATTGCATGACTTTTTGTCAGAAAACAAGGAAGTAAAAAATGTTTTCCCCTTCCCACCCCTAATTTGCATATGCAAATTAGGGTTCGGATTCGGCCGAATCTTTTGTGAAGGATTCGGGGGTTCGGCCGAATCCAAAAAAGTGGATTCGGTGCATCCCTATTTTAAAGTAATGAAAAAATCATGTAGTGTTGCCCTGCACTGGTAAAACTGATGTGTTTGCTTCAGAAACACTACTATAGTTTATATAAACAAGCTGCTGTGTAGCAATGGCGGAAATTGAAAAAGTCTATATAGCACAGGTTAAATAGTGGATAACAGATAACACCAGTATATTCTACAGAGCTTATCTGCTGTGCAACCTGAGCCTTCTCTCCTTTGAATGGCTGCCCCTATTGCTACACAGCAGCTTATTCATATAAACTATAGTAGTGTTTCTGGAGCAAACACACCCATTTTACCAGTACAGGGCAACACTGCATTATAGTGATGTGAGGCCGGCCCGATACCCGTTTACCTGCGGGTCGGGAGGTTTTGGGTCGACCTCGCACCCTCCTTTCCGGGTCGTGACCTTACAAATGCCGGCTACCGACTTCCAGGTTGAACTTTCAGAGATGCCGTCTGTGTGCTCTGCCCCTTTTGTGATGTCATCACTGGGACGGGTCTATGAAAGGAACCCGGCAGTTGGCTTGAGTGGAGGGTGCGTGTTGGGAAAATCCCGATCCGCACATCACTACTGCATTATATTTGTATTGCTTTAAAACACTTTCATTTTAAGATGTTACTGTTCCTTTAAAGGAGAAGGAAAGGTTTCATGTCAAAACAAACAATCACTTGGGGGTGCCGAACATTTGGCACCCCCAAATGTACATTTGGTAGTGCCAAATGTTAAGCACCACCAAGTGATTGATTGTAATGACTTACATGAAACACTGGGCTATACCCACGGTTATACCAGTGAGCACCACGGAACGATCCTCTTCCTCCGCAGTAGAACGAAAAGTTGAACTTTAACTAAAAAGTCGCTATTTTGTTCAACTGCGCATGTGTTTGCCCTGGGAAATTTGAAAAAAGAAGAAGCCGGCAGAGGATCGCTCCGTGGTGCTCACTGGTATAAGCTCGGGTCGGTGCAGTTTTCTGCTGATAGGAGCACTGGCCCGGGGTTTCAGGTAAGTAAATACAATCACTTGGGGGGTGCCTAACATTTGGCACCCCCAAGTGTACGAAGCCTTTCCTTCTCCTTTAACACAGGAGGTAAGGGGGCCCTGCTCATTAGAGTGCCTGCTATTTTTAAGAGGCTAATAGAAAGCGGACAATACAAATGATGGGCCACTGGTTGGTCACATGTTGTGCAAGCACACAGGGACAGACAGTGAAAATAAGAATTCAGTGAAAATACGCAGGGTGCATCCATATGATGAGAACTGGGGGAAACAAAGCTACAAAGAGACAGAGCCTCTCGTGATTGGCTGAGCCCTACCAACAGACAACAGGACTGGACCATAACCGTGTAAACAACAGACACCTTGCACTGGGCAACAAGTGAAAGCCCCGCGACTACTAATGATGCTTCAAAGTATGCAGATGAGCAGGAAAGGAACTCAAACCAGGGCTCTATAGGTAGCTGAGCCTTTAGCAATGAAACAATATACTGTGCCACATCCCACACACTGCCCAAAACACCTCCCTCAGTAGTGAACAGTGGCACCATAGTCTGGAGGGGTAACCGCCAGTGACTGGGAAGAGAGTGATGGCAGCACAGTGACGTGGAAGGAGAAGGTCGGCCCCAAAACCAGACACAGGCCCCACATGTCAGTGTCCAGGAAGGAGGGGAGCTTACGAGGGGGTGTTTATAAGAGGAGCCAAGGGGCCCCGCACAGCAGTAAATGATGGGATGATGATGATGTCTCTTACAAGGACAAAAGGGTCCCAACAAGGCAGTGGAGAGGGAGATGTGGGCGAGAAGAGAGGGAGAAGTGGGCGAGAGGGAGAAGTGGGCGAGAGGGAGAAGTGGGCGAGAGGGAGAAGTGGGCGAGAGGGAGAAGTGGGCGAGAGGGAGATGAGAGGGAGACGTGGGCCAGAGGGAGATGTGGGCCAGAGGGAGACGTGGGCCAGAGGGAGACGAGAGGGAGAAGTGGGCGAGAGGGAGAAGTGGGCGAGAGGGAGAAGTGGGCGAGAGGGAGAAGTGGGCGAGAGGGAGAAGTGGGCGAGAGGGAGAAGTGGGCGAGAGGGAGATGAGAGCTTGAAGTGGGCGAGAGGGAGATGAGAGCGAGAAGTGGACGAGAGGGAGGAGTGGGCGAGAGGGAGGAGTGGGCGAGAGGGAGAAGTGGGCGAGAGGGAGAAGTGGGCGGCGAGAGGGAGAAGTGGGCGATGAGATGGAGAAGTGGGCGATGAGATGGAGAAGTGGGCGATGAGATGGAGAAGTGGACGAGAGGGAGAAGTGAGCGAGAGAGAGTCGTGGGCGAGAAGTGGGCGAGAGGGAGATGAGAGGGAGAAGTGGGCGAGAGGGAGAAGTGGGTGCGAAGTGGGTGAGAGGGAGAAGTGGTCGAGAGGGAGATGAGATCGAGAAGTGGGCGAGAGGGAGAAGTGGGTGAGAGGGAGAAGTGGGCGAGAGGGAGATGAGAGGGAGAAGTGGGCGAGAGGGAGAAGTGGGCGAGAGGGAGAAGTGGGCGAGAGGGAGAAGTGGGCGAGAGGGAGAAGTGGGTGAGAAGTGGGTGAGAGGGAGAAGTGGGTGAGAGGGAGAAGTGGGCGAGAGGGAGATGAGAGGGAGAAGTGGGCGAGAGGGAGAAGTGGGCGAGAGGGAGAAGTGGGTGAGAGGGAGAAGTGGGCGAGAGGGAGATGAGAGGAAGAAGTGGGCGAGAGGGAGAAGTGGGTGAGAGGGAGAAGTGGGCGAGAGGGAGATGAGAGGAAGAAGTGGGCGAGAGGGAGAAGTGGGCGAGAGGGAGATGAGAGGTAGAAGTGGGCGAGAGGGAGAAGTGGGCGAGAGGGAGATGAGAGGGAGAAGTGGGCGAGAGGGAGAAGTGGGCGAGAGGGAGAAGTGGGTGAGAAGTGGGTGAGAGGGAGAAGTGGGTGAGAGGGAGAAGTGGGCGAGAGGGAGATGAGAGGAAGAAGTGGGCGAGAGGGAGAAGTGGGCGAGAGGGAGATGAGAGGTAGAAGTGGGTGAGAAGTGGGCGAGAGGGAGAAGTGGGTGAGAAGTGGGCGAGAGGGAGAAGTGGGTGAGAAGTGGGCGAGAGGGAGAAGTGGGCGAGAGGGAGAAGTGGGCGAGAGGGAGAAGTGGGTGAGAAGTGGGCGAGAGGGAGAAGTGGGCGAGAGGGAGAAGTGGGTGAGAAGTGGGCGAGAGGGAGAAGTGGGCGAGAGGGAGAAGTGGGTGAGAAGTGGGCGAGAGGGAGAAGTGGGCGAGAGGGAGAAGTGGGCGAGAGGGAGAAGTGGGTGAGAAGTGGGCGAGAGGGAGAAGTGGGCGAGAGGGAGAAGTGGGTGAGAAGTGGGCGAGAGGGAGAAGTGGGTGAGAGGGAGAAGTGGGTGAGAGGGAGAAGTGGCTCGTCACAGGGAGCACTTGTCACTGTTATTGTAGGGAAGACTGGGGCCCCACAGCTCAGTGAGTGGGAAGGAGTCGGGGAGACACCGCAGGACGAGCTACAGCTGCTAAGTCTGGGAGCCCCAGTATAATATCCAACAGGGGAGAGAAGGGCGAGCTGCACCCCGAGTCCCCTATAAGAAGCTCCGGTTCCCTCCCCAGGGAGCTCTTCGCCCAGCGACTGACAGGAGCTCTCCGGCTCTCACCTTCCTCCTCTGCCAGCAGCTCCGGCGGCCGAGCATCTTCTACCTCATTCCCGGGCCCCGCGGGGCTCCTGACTGATTTCATGCGCTTCATGGCGGCCTCTGTGGGACTCAAGGGCTGTGGAAGCCTCCGCTCGATTTGAACTCCCCTCTCTGCGCCGCCATTCGGGCTCCGGATCACGTTACTGGGCGAGAACGTGACGTCAGTGACAGACAGTGCGCGGGCTGCGTGCGCGCTCCCAACCGAGGAGGCGCCTTGTTGTGCGCGGGCGAGAGAACGCGAACAGACGAGATGATATTGGCTGCAGTGGCCGCAGTTATTAGTTAGCGGCTTTCACGCGGATTTGCGGCAGCTCATTGGTTTTAATAGCGCAACTCCCGGCGTCCTGGGGATAATGGGGGATGTAGTTTATTTTAAATGAGGCGTAGAGCGTTCTTCTGAGGATTCTGGGCTGTTGCTGGACTACAAATCCCATCATCCCACAGTGGTTGGCTTTGCTGAGAGAAGGAGCAGTATTTGTGTGACACTTAGGGGCAGATTTATCAAGGGTCGAAGTGAATTCGAGGTAATTTTCGAAGTAAAAAAATTCTAAATTCAAAGTGATTTTTTGGATAATTCTACCATCAAATAGGATACTACGACTTCGATTCGAAGGAAAATCGTTCGAATATTCGACCATTCGATAATCAAAGTACTGTCTCTTTAAAAAAACTTAGACTTTGATACTTTGCCAAATTAAACCTGCCGAATTGCTATGTTAGCCTATGCGGACCTTCTAATGCATTTTTCTAATTTTTTTGTAGTCGAAGTAAAATCAGTGGCGGAACTACCGGGGGAGGAGGGGGTGAGAGCGGGCCAGGCAGCTCACACGCCACTGTAATCCTTCCTGAAAATCACGTACGGAGATGGGCCCGGCTGCGCGTCACACACCAGGGCCCGCCCCCCTCTAATTACGTTACTGATTAAAATCGTTCGATCGATCACTGAAATCATTCGAAACGTTTGATTCAAACTATTTAATCGTTCGATCACATGATTTTCTTCTACCTCAAAACGGTCAAATTCGGTAAAAAAAACTTCGATATTCGAAGTATAGCCATTAGATGGTCGAATTTCAAAGTATTTTAACTTCAAAATTCGACCCTTGATAAATCTGCCCGTTTCTGTACCCATAGATGCAACGATTTTTCTTTGGTAAATGACCGACTTAAGTGAAATCCGACCAATCCGTCAAATTATAGTGAGGTTAGCAGGAATCGAACGATCGTACATCTTATGATTTTTCGTCCATCTGTCAGAAAATTGATTGGGCAGGTTAAAGTGCACTCTATCTATGTTTGCAGGGCCAATATCGCCTGAAATGGTCTTTTTAGTTGATGGACAAATTGTACATTTAAACAATAGTTTCGAGATAATCATGGTCTCACGAATAATGATTGGATCTTTTAAAAATCTTTACATCTATAGCCAGCGGGTGTTATTTATCAGAGTCAGAATTTATCTCAATATTTTCTGCTACAAACTCCGATCAAATCTGCTCAAGTTTTTTAGCTTATTTAATTTTCCTGAAAATTTGGTTTGCAGGAAAAAAAAAAATCTTCTTTCCATGATTTTTTCAGAGTCATCATCCTATCCTATTTCACTTGATTTTTGCCCGAAAACTTCGGGTTATTGCCAAAAACCCAGTGCACATCAAAAAATCATTGGGACTTCTCCTATTGACTTATATGCAGCCTCAACAGGTCTGAGATGCCGGATTTTCAGATTCAAACTTTTCCATCCTCGGGGTTTTATAAATTCAGATAAAGTCTGATTTTATTTAAAAAAAAAAAAAAAAAACACACCAATTTTTCGTGATTTTTGCATTCTGAGTTTAGTAAATAACCCATTTAGGGTTACCACCTGTTCAGTTTTGACCTGTACTCTTCAGTTTTATGAAGGCCTGTTCGGGTTTCAACTTTCTGTTGGGTTTTTGGCCTTGTGAAACACGAACAATAATCTGGCCAATATACAAAACATTAAAATACTAAGATACTCACCGTAACGTGGCTTAGTTATTATCAAGTGCAGTTCATTTCTTATTACAGAAACAAAAAAAGCAAATATGCAAAAATAAAAAATAGCTTTTCTAAATTAGCTTTGCTGTATTTCAGAGCTTCCTGGATTGCCGATTTCTGTATAACGGATCCCATAACAGTAATTAAAGGATTGTGCTTACTCATCAGGCAGACTGACTTGGTTATTCAAGACTTGAATATGGATAAACCTACCTCCTGGAGAGTGTTGTTCACTTGTTTGGCTGTGAAGGGGTTTCTCTTCACCATGGAAATGATTCTGGGATCATCCACCACTCTTGTCTTCCGTGGACGTCCAAGTCTTTTTGCGTTGCTGAGTTCACCAGTGTTTTCTTTCTTTCTCAGGATGTACCAAACTGTAGATTTTGCCACTCCTAATACTGTAGCAATTACTCGGATGGGTTTTTTCAGCTTAAGGATGGCTTGTTTCACCTGCATGGAGAGCTCCTTTGACCGCATGTTGTCTGTTCACAGCAAAATCTTCCACATACAAGCACCTCCCTCAAATCAACTCCAGGGCTTTTATCTACTACTTCATTGATAACAAAAAAGGAATTGCCCACACCTGCCCATGAAATAGCCTTTGAGTTAATGCTTTTGAGCCCCAGAAATGAAGTGATTGTGTTCAAAAAGGCTTTAGTTCCTTATGCAATCTTTTTGTTCAACCCACTGAAGTCTGCAGTGCAACTGCATCGGAGTTGTTTCATTTAAAAATCATTGTGGTAATGTACAGAACCAAAACTAGAAAAATGTTGTCTCTATTGAAGATTTATGAGCCTAAATCTACGTTGAGCACCCGTTTACTTGAGAGCCAAAATCCGGTGCAGTGCCTAGTAGTGATGTGTGGGTCGGGTTTTTCCCGACCTGCACCACCGAAAACCTGCCCTCCCTCCACCCGAGCCCACCCACACCAGACTACCAGCTTCCTTTTATAGGCCAGGCAGGTTGAGCAGGCGCACGTCTAAAAGAAAATGCCGGAAGTGGGCAGTATAAGGTGGCAGGCAGGAAGAACAGGAGAAGAGCTCAAACTGGACCCGTCCACCACCCGCAAATAGGGGTGTGCAGTTGGCCGGCCCTCACATCACTAGTGCCTAGGCCTCTGCTCCCCACCCAACTTTTCCTCCCCCATGCCAACAACATCACACTGTTGAACCTTTTATGAATGCGCACCTCCATTTAGTCTGGCATCACCCAAATGACAAGAGAAGAACAAATGTCAGACAAGTGCGTTTATTAATACATCAGCAGAATGTAAAGGTTACAGTTCGGTGTGTAGACTACAGCATTGATCCTCACAGTCACATCTCATCCTATAGCATAACAGCCACTATGTGAGTTCTCCTTGCCCAACACTATACAGCATATTTATCAAGGGAATTGAAAATTTAAGTTTCACATTTTTTTTTTGTATTTCAAATGTTTTATTGGATGTTTCACAATAAACAGCAATAAGAAAACATGACAGCTACTTTCCTGCAGACTCAAAATCATATAACAAGTAACACACAAGTGTGCGAGTTCAAAAAGAACTTGAATATGAATTAAAGAAAAAAAAGTGTTAGAATAAACATGTTTCTATTCAGTTATGAAACAAAGTAGTAACTGTGAATACATGAAAAAATAAAACACAAGAACATAATACAGCAAAAAATATAACAAATAATCCAGATGAAAATTAAAATAAAAACAAACTTTGTTTTTAGGAAAAATTTGATTCCCAATTTGGCAAATGTTTTACTACATACACGGAAACTTGAATATTTGATCCCTGTTTTTATAATCACAAACCTTGAAATAAAGGGTCCATGTAAGCTTGAAAGATTCTCTTAACCTATTTTCTTCTGATTTAATTGTCAGAGCTTCTTGCCAACTAAGTTGGTTAAGGTATGAGGTGACATTGGTTATTAAAGGGGATGTAAAGGCAAAAATATAAAATCCCATTTTTACTTTCTTTAATGAAAAATAAATCTATCTCCAATATACTTTAATTAAAAAATGTCTACTGTTTTTATAATAAACCTGACTGTATGCAGTGATATTCCCCCTTCTTTTACTGCTGTGGATAGGAATTGTCAGACGGTCCCTAACTGCTGTGCAGGTAAACGATCATACTTTTAAATGGCACCCCACCTTACTTCCCAGAACTTGAGCAGCTTTATTGGATTCCTGTAGAGATTTGTATCCAGAGACTCAGTGCAGTCTTTATATTCTGATTAATCATCAGTCTTGCTGTATTGACTTCTATGGCAGATATTATTTGACTTGTGCTATTTTGATAATTTATGACCATCCCTAAGCTTAACCTCCCAACTGAAGCCCAGACCACACTGAGCATGTGCGAGTCTTGATATTGCAGAAATGTCTAACAAAGTTACAAGATGACAGCCCCCTGCGCCAACTTTGAAAGCATAAATCATTTGTCTTATTAGGCTGCTGGTGCAGTAAGTTCATGTTTATATTTAGTATACAAAATACAGCATTTCTAACATTATTCTATTTTAGACTTTAGTTGCCCTTTAAAGGAGATTCCTTTTTTTAGCCAATAATTAAATGGTGCTTTTTTCAAAGCAGCCATAATCAAAGTAATCAGTATCTTGTTTCTTAGGAGATGGATTTTGGTTCAGGTTTCGAAAACTTAGCACTAAACAAAAAAATTAAAACAAGGGGATCATTTTAAATTTACTTTTAATCTAGTTTTTAAATATTGAGTAACTTCTCTCCAAAAAAGACCAACCTTAGGGCAAGACCATAAATAGTGAAACAAGTTTACATCAGTCTCATCACATCACACTTGGGGCAATAAGACTGAGGTCTGGTTGAATTCAATTTGATTTTCGAGATTTATCATACTCCCTCAAATTTGACTATTCACCACCTAAAACCTGACAAATTGCTGTTTTAGTCAGTGGGAGAGTTCCAGGGATCAATTTGGAGTTGTTTGCAGCCTTCCTGATATGTTTTGAGTTTTTAGAAGAAAAAAAAATCAAATACAGTTTTTAAAATTTTAATTGAATTGGATTCAATTCGAGTTTTCGGGTCGATTTAATTCATCATCGTTTAAAAAATTTGACTTTATTAATAAATTTTGATTGGGCGAATTTCGAATTCATGGGAGTTTTTAAAAACTCCCATGAATTCGAAATTCGGCCTTTGATAAATGTGCCTCCATGTGTAGCCTACACATGCCTCACGAGGAAACTTCAAAAGTTTTCTCAAGCTGGTGTCCATGCATGGAGATGGACCTTGCCTTCAAAATGCTCAAGAAAGCAGGCGAGTTATTAGTACGAGTCGAAAAAAGTTCGACCTGCACCCAACCCTAACCCTCCCTACTCTTGCTCCGTGCCTGACCCAAACCCGTCCTGAAATTCTATTTATAGGCCCACACCCAAACCGCCCATCTGTGACATCACGAAAGGGGCAGGGCAGGCACTTGCCTATAAATAGACTCAACTGGGACAGGAAGATGTCACAGGATGGTCACAGGCAAGAAGAGTGGAAGGAAGGGTTCAACCCAAACCGGCCTTTGACCAGCAGGTGGTGTGGAGGAGTCAGCTGGGACCCCAAGACACATCACAAGCCTGTGGCACTCCTCCGTGTGCATCTAATACAGAGCCCTTTGTTCTAGAGTCCTGCTCGGAACCAGTTTCTAAGACCCGGACTCGACCCTGCAACCTGCATATTTACCCACTTTGATCTGGTATCCAACCCGGACCCGCAACTGCCTTATCCGCAACCCGACCTACAACCCGTCGACCACCATCAAACAGGAAGGGATGTTGCTGCAAACCGGAAGTGACGTCATCAAAAGTGGGTGGGGACAGAAACAAGTTTTGTAAAATTTTAAAAAGGAGTAATATAGACAATATAATATAAGATAAGAAATTTAGATGAGACCCACACCTGAAAATCCTACCCTCATTCCGCAGGGTACCTGCTTTTTTTGAAGGTAACACGCGGGTACCCGACCTGCTGCAGGACTCTACTTTGTTCATTACTATTAGGAATAGTAAGAGAAGGATGGGGTCTGGAAGGGTGGACACAGTCTATCCTATGTCATTAAGTGACTACTTTTACTTACCTGACCCCCCGGTGCACCTATTAGGAGAAAACTGCAGCGGCCTGGGGTTTTCTAGTGAGCACAATGGAGCGATCCTCTTCCTGCTTCTTAGGTTTTCAAATTTCCCGGGGCAGACACATGCATAGTAGAACAAAATAGACGGCTTTTTCAGTAAAGTTCGTCTTTTCGTTGTACTGTGCATGCACAATTGCGAGAAGACCCTTAAGCAGGAAGAGGATCTATCCATGGTGTTTGCTAGAAGAACCCTGGGCCGGTGCAGTTTTCTGCTGATAGGAGCCCAGGCTGGGGTGTCATTAAGTAAAAGTAGTCACTTGGGGGTGGCTAACTTTTGGCACCTCCAAGTGTAAAATGGTATTCCTTCTCCTTTAACCTCTGGGTGATAGCAGAAGACAAAATGCCCAATGTACCATAGCCCTTCTAGTGTTCTGGCACTAAGTGGTGGAAGTGATACCCCACCATTCCTGTGCCCCTAAAACGGAGTGCACACAGCATTCCTTTCCTATATATTTGTATTTATACACAGGTGTGGAAGCTGCTATACTGTTTCTCCTAAGACAGTAAAGTATAAAGATATATCACATGGGCAAAGATCACATCATCTCTGTAAATTTGTATTTGCATGTATGGGTGGGTACTGCCATACGAGTTCCTGCACACAGTATAGAATTGTATTCCTTCTGTGTGTGTAAGCAAGCAATTCGATTTAGCATGGTCAAGGGAGTAGGACAGAAAATATTTAACAAAGGCAACTATTAGGCAGGGAACAAATACAAAAACTTGAAAAGGATACTCGTTATATAACAGACTGGCGACGTTGATATTTGTAGAAATTCCTTTCCCCAGAGGAACATCCACTCCATCCAATTGTACAGTAGCTGAGGGATCTGGCGCCGTTCTACCTAAACCTAAAGAAAAGAGGGCAAACAAACACTGTATCAGAAGTTGGTTTTCCAGAACGTAAAGTTTTATAGTTTGACAAAGGTTTTAAAGGAACAGTTACATCAAAAAATTAAAGTGTTTAAAGTAATACAAATATAATACAGGGTTGCCCTGCACTTGTACAACTTTGTGTGTTTGCTTCAGAAACACTACTATCGTTTATATAAACAAGCTGCTGTGTAGCCATGGGGGCAGCCATTCAAGCACAGGATACACAGTAGATAACAGATAAGTACTACTATAGTTTATATAAACAAGCTGCTGTGTAGCCATGGGGGCAGCCATTCAAGCACAGGATACACAGTAGAGAACAGATAAGTACTACTATAGTTTATATAAACAAGCTGCTGTGTAGCCATGGGGGCAGCCATTCAAGCACAGGATACACAGTAGATAACAGATAAGTACTACTATAGTTTATATAAACAAGCTGCTGTGTAGCCATGGGGGCAGCCATTCAAGCACAGGATACACAGTGGATAACAGATAAGTACTACTATAGTTTATATAAACAAGCTGCTGTGTAGCCATGGGGGCAGCCATTCAAGCAGAGGATACACAGTGGATAACAGATAAGTACTACTATAGTTTATATAAACAAGCTGCTGTGTAGCCATGGGGGCAGCCATTCAAACACAGGATACACAGTAGATAGATAAGTACTACTATAGTTTATATAAACAAGTTGCTGTGTAGCCATGGGGACAGCCATTCAAGCACAGAACACACAGTAAATAACAGATAAGTACTATTATAGTTTATATAAACAAGCTGCTGAATAGCCATGGGGGCAGCCATTCAAAGGAGAAAAAGCTCAGGTTACACAGCAGATAAGCTCTGTAGAACATAATGGTGTTATCGGTTAGCCACTATTTAACCTGTGCCATATAGCCTTTTTTCAATTTCCACCATTGTTACACAACAACTTGTTTATATGAACTATAGTACAGGGCAGGGCAACAGTACATTATATTTTCATTACTTTGAAACACTTTCATATTGTTCCTTTAAGGGACAACACCACCCCAATTTTGCATTATGAAATAAACAAATGCTAAAAAAAAAAAAAGGGTTTTTTTTTTTTTTATTAAAAAGGGGTTCAGTTATTTGTAAATGCAATTGCTACTGAAAACAGTCCCTAATTGTTTATATTCTCTGCAAAACTGAACAGACTCCTGAAACAATGTAACAAAAGGCAGTTAATTAACAGATTAACTTGCAACATTGTTTCAGGATTCATTATTTGTGTATCAATTAGTGGCAAAACCTCAAAAGTAATTGTATTTGTTGCTTTTGCAGTCACATACACACTTTAGGGCTATTCCACACGGGGAGATAGCGACGCGTTTGCGGTCGCGGCGACAAAGCGCCGCGACAGTCGCCGCGACCGGCGCAGGCGACAGTTTTGTATGGGCGCCTATGTAAAAACGCCTGTGCTAACCACACGAGGCGATGCGCTTTTCAACAGTCGCCTGAAAATGCCTCGCCAGTCGCCAGGCTTTTTCAGGCGACTGTTGAAAAGCGCATCGCCTCGTGTCGCCGCGACCGCAAACGCGTCGCTATCTCCCCGTGTGGAATAGCCCTTACATTTGAAAAAAAGTCTCTGTTTGGATCAGTGTAATTGGTTTTCAAAAAAAAAAAAAAGTCAAAGTTTTTCCTTCATTTCCTTCAAAGTAAGAAGCTTTCTAAATACAATCAAATATTCTGCATTGATTCTGAAACAATCAAGTTAATATTCACTATTCCTCTTCATTCTGTCATAGCAACCAAAAACATTTTTCATGCTTGTGTTGCTCCCCAACTCCTTTTACATCTGAATGTTGCTCACCGGCTCAAAAGGTTGGGGGGCCCCTGCTCTAACCTTTTCATGGATAATTGTACATTTTAAAAACACAAGGACACTTAACCTTTCACACTGTGTTTGCCATTGGGTAGTTCTGTAATGTATGAAGCTGCTTTCAGCTCACATCTAATTACAGAATAATGCCAAGGGTGATAACAGTGAACTTATCATATCCAGTAGGTGGTAGCGACCAGCTTTGTAACTGCTACAAACCACTTCCTGGTAACCAGGGTCAATGACACCACTGGCCAGCTAGTAGTTTCATCTCTAGAGTGGTGCAGAATAAACCACAAAAACAGAATGCAACAGAAACAATAGTTAATACTTACTTTCCAAGGGCCACCTCTCCCAGTAAGACCAGCCCTACAGGGTTACACGGCATTGCATTACAGTAGTTTGCACTTTTGGATACCATGTCGGCAAAATAGATACCTTTGCCAAACATATACCCATTCTGCAGGGAGAAAGAACTAGAACAATGTGGGTAAATCTGCATTAAATATATTAAATATCCCTGCATGCATCTATTAACAGGTCACTGGAGTCCTATACTACTAACACGTCTGTAGAAAGAAATTTGTATATGCAGCACTGCCTCGTTAATTTCACATTCACTTGTTTTGAAGGTTTACTTATCCTTTAAAAGGGTCGTTCACCTTTAAATTGACTGTTAGTATGATGTAGAGAGTGATATTCTGAGACAAATTGCAATTGGTTTTCATTTTTTATTATTTGTGGTTTTTGACTTATTTAGCCTTTTATTCAGCAGCTCTCCAGTTTGCAGTTTCAGTAATCTGGTTGCTAGGGTCCAAATTCCCCTAGCAACCATGCACTGATTGGAATAAGAGACTGGAATATGAATAGGAGAGGCCTGAATAGAAAGATGTAGCCTTACAGAGCATTTGTTTTTTAGATGGAGTCAGTGACCCCCATTTGATAGCTGAAACAATCAGAAGAAAAAGGCAAATAGTTAAATACCTATAAAAGATAAATGATAAAGACCAATTGAACAGTTACTTTGAATCGGCAATTCTATAAACATACTAAAAGTTAACTTAATGGTGAACCACTCCTTTAATACCCAGGTAAAGTCATCTCTGCAGCAGTTATTTTATTTCCCGAGCTCATTTGCACAGACTACTCGCCCAAGCTCTGAGCCACACAAGGAAGTCCCTCACCTGCACCATGATGAGGAGCCGCAGAGACTCCTTGGCGATACTGTCGCCGCTTTTCATGCACAAGGCGCGTGCACTCTTAGCGTACTCAACCCTTGTGCCTTTATATGGTCACAGAACAACCCCTCAGTGACTTCTAATATCCTTATCATTTACAGTAGGGGGTACATTATCCCTTATAATGCATGAGTGATACTCAGAGTTCCCTGTATAACTCAGCCTGCAGTCTTGTGCCTTTATATGGTCACAGAACCCCTCAGTGACTTCTAATATCCTTATTTACAGTAGGGGGTACATTATCCCTTATAATACATGAGTGATACTCCGAGTTCCCTGTATAACTCAGCCTGCAGTCTTGTGCCTTTATATGGTCACAGAACCCCTCAGTGACTTCTTATATCCTTATCATTTACAGTAGGGGGTACATTATCCCTTATAATACATGAGTGATACTCCGAGTTCCCTGTATAACTCAGCCTGCAGTCTTGTGCCTTTATATGGTCACAGAACCCCTCAGTGACTTCTAATATCCTTATCATTTACAGTAGGGGGTACATTATCCCTTATTATACATGAGTGATACTCCGAGTTCCCTGTATAACTCAGCCTGCAGCCTTGAGCCTTTATGTGGTCACAGAACGCCTCAGTCACTTCTAATATATCATTTACAGAATCCCTGATTTATACAAGATAAAACTACATATGCATGATCAAATGGAGGTCTTTAAATTGTAGGTACATAATGAAAATAAGTTTGTTTTACCTGCAACTTACTTGCTGCTTTCAAAAGTAAAACTCCCAAACTTGGCTGCCCTTTTATTAGCACCAGTGGGATCACCTGACTATAGCTGGGAAGGGTGGGAGCTACAACATGGAGCTGGTCACTGAAAGTTGTGCTCACCACTCAGTTTTAAAACCATTATGCGGGGGGTGAAATGAGTCTGTGACCAGATATAGATATGTATATCTGATTTTTTTCTGTATGTAACACATTCCCATTTAACAGACCCAATTCTAATAATTTAACTATCACAGTGGTACATACACCCGTAGCACTATATAAATAACAATACACTGTGACATGCCACTTGCCTGCACATGCACTTTATGGGGGAATTAGCATTTGGTAGGCAGGTAAGCAAAGGATTTTTGATCTTAGAGACAGGGACAACAAAGGCTTTAGACAAAACACAGGTTTATTAAGCACTGGGCATTCTCAACAAAAGGCAACAGAAACAGTTCAGCAACTTTAATGCAAAACATTCAGGGTTTTCCCCCCCTCTGGGCTCTCACCATCCAGGGAAGCTCTCATGCTCTGGAACTTCAGAGCATTCAGACTTCTCACTCAGACCTGCTGACTTCCCCTCCTGGGACTCAGGCTCACCAGCCTCTGCCAGTCCTTTCTCCCCTCCAGGATTCAGTCTCAAGCAGACTCTTGCTAGCAGCAAGACCCCTTCTGCCAGGCACTGTCTCTCCCATCAGCACCCACTTCCCTCCACTCTAGGAGGTGTCCGGAGAGCTCTCAGGTGTAGTAACACAGGCCTTTTACCTTTCCTAGGTAGCTCCTCTCTCAGCTGCCACTAAATTATTTGGTTAAGAGGGAATATTAACTCTACCTGTGCTGGGTATCCCTCTGCAACACATATCATGCGGTTTAAATGCACTCTTTTTAGTGCACTTTCCTCTAAGACAGTGGTGTGAACCAAACACCCTGTGGCACAGATCATATCTGATCCCCATTGTATGCAGCATTCCTGCCCTGCTTTATGGCAGCTGAGATTCTAGCTATCTGTATAACAGAACATTCTGTCCCAGTGGCTGCACAGACACTATCTGATCCCCATTGTAAGCAGCAGTCCTGTCCTGCTTTATGGCTGAGATTCTAGCTATCTGTATAACAGAACATTCTGTCCCAGTGGCTGCACAGATCCTATCTGATCCCCATTGTAAGCAGCAGTCCTGCCCTGCTTTATGGCAGCTGAGATTCTAGCTATCTGTATAACAGAGCATTCTGTCTCAGTGGCTGCACAGATCCTATCTGATCCCCATTGTAAGCAACATTCCTGCCCTGCTTTATGGCAGCTGAGATTCTAGCTATCTGTATAACAGAACATTCTGTCCCAGTGGCTGCACAGATCCTATCTGATCCCCATTGTAAGCAGCAGTACTATCCTGCTTTATGGCTGAGACTCTAGCTATCTGTATAACAGAGCATTCTGTCCCAGTGGTCAGGCATTCTGTCAAACCCTGTTTGCATTACTATATGGCATAGAGACCAGAACATGATTAAATAGCAGTATTAACTGCTAGAATTAGTCAGTTACAAGTCACTTTTTTTGCATTGGCACAGACCTTATCAAAGACTATGCTGGTAAAATGTTATGTAGTGCAGTGCTTACTATAACTTAAATGGTGCAGAAACTAAACTCAATTCTTTACACCAATAATGTTATACCCACCACTGTGCTGTAGATGGTGCTAAGGGAGGCTATGAAACATATTCCAACTATTGTCCTGTCTTTAGTTCAAAAAAGTAGAAATGCAGAGTAGACAGTCACCAATACAAATACCACATACCATCTCCAGCTGTTTACTGCATCTTTCCATAGATTCTGACAGCTTTATTAGTAGTTGCACTACTGCCAAATTACACTTCTGGTTATATCCATCTTTATCTTTCAAACAGTCCTTTAATCATGTTATACCCCCTTTGTTCTGTAGATGGCAACATAATAAAGGCCATCAAATAAGAAATACAAATTAGGTATATATTATGGGAAATTCCCTGTTAGCCTTAACTACAAGTCCCAGCAGACATAGACTGCCTTCCCTGTAGTGTGATCCTTTAGCAAGAAGCTTAAGTACTATACCAAGCTGGGATGTCATTGGGGTCAACTACATGTGAGCAGTAATAGAATACAAGAGGCATAAAATTAGCAGGATTAAAAAATACCTCAAAACTACACAGGGATTCTGCGGGATCAGCCGTGTAAATTTGCTCATAGTCTGTACAGAGAGATATCATAAAACTATGGCAGCATAGGTATTCCCCTGTACTAAGCACAATTCAGCAGGAACAGTCCCCTAAGTTTGCTCATAGTCTGTACAGAGAGATCCCATAAAACTATGTCAGCATAGGTATTCCCCTGTACTAAGCACAATTCAGCAGGAACAGTCCTCTAAGTTTGCTCATAGTCTGTACAGAGAGATCCCATAAAACTATGTCAGCATAGGTATTCCCCTGTACTAAGCACAATTCAGCAGGAACAGTCCCTAAGTTTGCTCATAGTCTGTACAGAGAGATCCCATAAAACTATGGCAGCATAGGTATTCCCCTGTACTAAGCACAATTCAGCAGGAACAGTCCCCTAAGTTTGCTCATAGTCTGTACAGAGAGATCCCATAAAACTACGGCAGCATAGGTATTCCCCTGTACTAAGCACAATTCAGCAGGAACAGCCCCCTATCTTGTCTCATAGGCTGTAATGAGAGATCCCATAAAACTATGGCAGCATTGGTATTCCCCTGTACTAAGCACAATTCAGCAGGAACAGCCCCCTAACTTGTCTCATAGGCTGTAATGAGAGATACCATAATATTATGGCAGCATAATTATTACCTTCTACTAAGCATAATTCAGCAGGAACAGCCCCCTATGTTTTCTTGTAAGGAAATGCTGTGGAACAGATCCCATCAATTATAGTATGAAATAGCTCCCTGGGGATCTCAAGTTTTAGCCATGCTGGACTGAGCAAGTGTTTGCAATATAAAACTTTCACTAAACTGTAAAGACTTAATGGCAGGGAAATGTGAGTGATAGTCTGTGTGATACTGAAGCCAGACCCTAGTATGGCCATGTTCTTGTTCATATGCCAGTGTAGGGAACTCTCTATGCCTGTTGATTTGCAACCAACCTGCCTTCTCTTAGCCGAAGCAAAAGCTTACAAACTCACTCACTCCATTCCCGTCCCACTGTCCCCATCTTGTTCTAATGTCTCTATGTTGCACTACTGTCATCATTTTATGCTACTCTCTCCATCTCATCCTATCGTTAGCAAATCGAAATCCATGTGCTGTACATGTTGTTTCATACACCAGCATTCCTCTGGACTGGCTGCTGTTTTACAATAAGACAATAAAATCTACAGACAGACACCATATTTTTATTCCAGCCTAAAATGGAATCAGTAGAGCCTGACAGAAATCTCATCAAAGCAGTTGTATCTCGTGCCATGGTATCTTGTAATGAGTTTGGTGTGCGGCCCTGGATACCATTTCTAGCCGAGTTGTGTAAATTAGGAGGTTTCCTCCTTAATAATTTATTTCCAGCCTGTCAGCATGTGGCCAACTCTCCCTTATTAACAGCCACATCCACTTGGGACACATGGGAAACACATCAGTGCTGTCTCTCCATTTAATCCTCATATAGAGGCAAAGCTGCACAGGCCTTCAGTTTTGTGTATAAAATCTAAAATTCTAAACCACTTTTTAAAAAACATTTTTAAACTTGAACATGAAAGGGCCCAGTTCTGCCGCAGAGAGAACCTCAAGACTTTCTATTTCTCAGGCATCAAAGGCTGTGCTGTTGCAGCGAGAAGGAGACAGGCAGCTGGATACCCAGTGCTGAAAGACCTGCAATGAAAATATGCAAATTCAGTTTATAGATGGAAACCTTCTGATCCATAAATAATAATATTAATGTACAGACTCAGCTACAGTTAGTTAAAAGAAAGTTGAAGATAAAATGTTTCCCTGCCCTTAAGGTGGCAATACATTATTTTATTTTTGATGTGACATGAAAAATAAAGTAATATTTAGCACAAAATTACACACTAATTTATAAAGCTGATCACTCAATTGCAACACAATATTAATAATGGCATTAGAGTCTGATTCACTTTACTGTCTTTATACTTGGATCTCTCTAAGTACTCTCTCCCTGTCTCTCTCCATGCACTCTCTGGGCTGTCTCCCCCTGAACCAACCCACCCACCTGTTAGAATGAGCAACAGTAATAGGGAATAGGGAATAAATACCCTGCATATGGCATTCAGGAACCACCTAATGATTAGCACAATACAAGCCTCATTCTCTGTGTATTTGCCTTTTATTTCAAGTGTCATGTGTCATTTTAACCCCATGAGTGCCAGTCATGAGATGCCATGAAACATTCAATGTACTCAACTCTCTCTCTCTCTCTCTCTCTCTCTCTCTCTCTCTCTCTAGATACTGCAATCCAGGATTTCAAAGGATGAAGCAATTGGTTTATTGTGTAGTTCAACATTTCATTTGGACAACACAATAACCCACTTTGCGTGTCTTTGAAGTCCTGCAAGTGCGTTTTGTTGTATCTATAGAGATGTTTCATTTATAACTATTCCCCCGGCAGCTGCCTACTGTGGATGTGTGTGTGTACATGAAGTGAGAAACTTATATTAAAAATGGTGATACCAAGGGAAGGTACTTTCATTCAGGTGGTCCAGGTTATCACTTCATTTCCCATAATGCTCAGGACCAATCATGGGTAAAAATATATAAAATAAGATCTCTGTGCACCTCTCTCTCTCTCTCTCTGATAGGGGACATGAGGAATCCTTCCCCTGTTTGTCTGCCTGGGACATCATCCAGCCCAGTTGCATGCTGGATAGTGATCTGATGGGCTGGGAACCCCAGTGCATCCTTGGGAGAAAGGTTATGCCTGAATTTGGAGCCAAATGCACGGGGTCTCCCAGAGAGAGAGATGAGAGAGACAGCCTGAGTAGCTGTAAGACTGTAAGGTACAGAGAAGCTGTTGAATTTGGGGAAATTTGAACTCAGCCTGTCCCCTGCCAAGCTGCTAGAAACTCAGAAGGAGAAAGGTGCCACTAGTGAGATTGATTCTGCTGCAGAGCTGCATGTGATTTCCAGTGTGAATTCCTCTGAGAGCCCCGCGGTGAGTGAGCCACCCAAGGGAGGATCTTGGCATGGATACAAGTGTGGGGCCCCACAGTAAAGACAGGTTTTAACCATTTACCTGCTACGAGGGAGCTGCTGCCAACTTCAAAAGGGAGAGGTACTTTTGGGGAATAAGGTAGTGCTACCTGGGGAATATCTGGGGAAGGGACAATCATTGTCCCCAGTGTAGGAGTGAAGTGTGTATTAGTTGCCCCAGTGTTAAACTGTTTATATAAAGTTTATATTTGTTCAATTGCAAACTGTGTGTTTTATTACCCCTGAGGTGTGCTCCTCAGTGTTCACTAGGTGGAGGCACTGCGCTATAATTCCCAGTTTCCAGTACTTTTCATACGCAAAAGGGACTTGCCAAGGGTAAGTTGCTATTTAAAGAGCCAGTAACCAAATTAGTGTTATATATATAAAAACAAACATATACTCACATACATAATACATAAACGTAGATATATAAATATATATATATATCTGCACTATATATATGCACATTAAGAATATAGGGGTTTTCCATCTTGGTGTTCCATGGATACCCGCCCGTATTCTCCGGAATCGCCAGTGGTGAAATGCAGCGTTTCGTTTGCCGCACAAGGAAACTTTGGATGACTTGGGGAAAACGGTTTGCTGCATATTAACATTATTGCTGATGGGGCTGCAGAAGAGGTTGACTAATCTCCTCATGTGCCATTGTCCTTACATCACTGTCATCATGGTGAAGAACTGTTTGCATCTATATTGTTTTTCATGAAAATGCATTTGACTTTTGTTCATGTCTGTGTGTCCAAGGTTTCCCATCTATATCGTACTGAGAGTTTCTGAGTTAAGTCAAACCAAACTTCCCTAGTCTTGTAATTCATCCTTTTCGCCATTTTAGTTGCACATTTCAGCACTTTTTCCTGTCTGGTGACTGATCAGTTTCGCCCTAATTATCTCCAAAACCTTAACTGCTGCAGAATAACCGGTCTGTATTTACTTCCTTGAGAACAGGATCCCTATCTGAAAACATGAACACTAAGCTCCAAGTACTTGCTCAATACCATCACATCCCAGACCTTTATTTACCCTCAGATAGGGATGTCGCGGACTGTTCGCCGGCAAACTTGTTCGCGCGAACAGCGACTGTTCGCGCTCGCCGAATGTTCGCGAACGTCGCGCGACGTTTGCCATTTTGGGTTCGCCTTACCTGGCGCTTTTTTTTGACCTCTCACCCCAGACCAGCAGATACATGGCAGCCAATCAGGAAGCTTTCCCTCCTGGACCACCCCACACCCCCTGGACCACTCCCCTTCCATATATAAACTGAAGCCCTGCAGCGTTTTTTCATTCTGCCTGTGTGTGCTTGCAAGAGCTAGTGTAGGGAGAGAGCTGTTACTGATTTCACTGATTTCTTTGAGGGACAGTTGAAAGTAAGTTTGCTGGCTAGTAATCTACTTGATACTGCTCTGTATTGGAGGGACAGAAGTCTGCAGGGATTTGAGGGACATTTTAGGTTAGGTAGCTTTGCTGGCTAGTAATCTACCTTCTACTGCAGTGCTCTGTATGTAGCTGCCTGCTGTGGGCACTGATCTCTTCTGATCTCATCTGCTGACTGCTGTAATAACCCAATAGTCCTTGTAAGGACTGCTTTTATTTTCTTTTTTGTTTTTTTACTTTGCTAGTTGCTACTATAAGCCCAGTGCTATTAGTCTAGCAGTGTTGGGGAGTGGGACTGGTGTGCTACTGTGCTGCTCCTAGTAGTTCAGCAGCACCAACCCGAGAAAAATATTTTTTTTAATATACATATATTTTTTTTTTCTTTTACTTATCTTACTGTTCTTTAACGTGTACAGTGCTGTTGCTGTTCTTCATAGTAGTGCACCAATAGTAGTGCACTTGCAGGCATTATTTGCCCAGTGTGTTCTTCAAACAACAATCTAGCTGTGTGAGCTTGTTCACATTCTGTCTAAATATCAATAATAATACCGTCTCTAGAAACACCACCCGAGTGACGTTTTTCAGGCAGCAATAATATATTCCGTATCCACTGCTGTAGTAGTGTATACGTTAACCTTGTAGGCATTATTTGCTCAGTGTGTTCTTCATTTTCAAACAACTCCCATCTAGCTGTGTGAGCTTGTTCACATTCTGTCTAAATATCAATAATAGTACCGTCTCTAGAAACACCACCCGAGTGACGTTTTTCAGGCAGCAATAATATATTCCATATCCACTGCTGTAGTAGTGTATACGTTAACCTTGTAGGCATTATTTGCCCAGTGTGTTCTTCATTTTCAAACAACTCCCATCTTGCTGTGTGAGCTTGTTCACATTCTGTCTAAATATCAATAATAGTACCGTCTCTAGAAACACCACCCGAGTGACGTTTTTCAGGCAGCAATAATATATTCCGTATCTACTGCTGTAGTAGTGTATACGTTAACCTTGTAGGCATTATTTGCCCAGTGTGTTCTTCATTTTCAAACAACTCCCATCTTGCTGTGTGAGCTTGTTCACATTCTGTCTAAATATCAATAATAGTACCGTCTCTAGAAACACCACCCGAGTGACGTTTTTCTGGCAGCAATAATATATTCCGTATCCACTGCTGTAGTAGTGTATACGTTAACCTTGTAGGCATTATTTGCTCAGTGTGTTCTTCATTTTCAAACAACTCCCATCTTGCTGTGTGAGCTTGTTCACATTCTGTCTAAATATCAATAATAGTACCGTCTCTAGAAACACCACCCGAGTGACGTTTTTCAGGCAGCAATAATATATTCCGTATCCACTGCTGTAGTAGTGTATACGTTAACCTTGTAGGCATTATTTGCCCAGTGTGTTCTTCATTTTCAAACAACTCCCATCTTGCTGTGTGAGCTTGTTCACATTCTGTCTAAATATCAATAATAATACTGTCTCTAGAAACACCACCCGAGTGACGTTTTTCAGGCAGCAATAATATATTCCGTATCCACTGCTGTAGTAGTGTATACGTTGACCTTGTAGGCATTGTTTGCCCAGTGTGTTCTTCATTTTCAAACAACTGCCATCTAGCTGTGTGAGCTTGTTCACATTCTGTCTAAATATCAATAATAATACCGTCTCCAGAAACACCACCTGAGTTGTTGTTGTTGTTTTAAAAATAATGCCAGGCAAAGGCAGGCCGCCACGCAGAGGCACTAGGGGCCGTGCTGCTATGCTATCCTGTGGCCCTAGGAAATTGCCCAGTTTTAAAAAGGCAATGACCCTGAACTCCCAAAATGCTGAAGAGGTAGTTGACTGGCTTACACAGCACACCCCATCCTCTACCGTTTCTAACTTTACCACAACATCCTCATCCTCCACTGCTATGGGCACCCCACGTAACACTTCCTCCACCACCGGCGCCCCTTCTTCACTGGAGTCAGAGGAGTTATTTTCACATGAGTTTCTTGAACTGAGTGATGCGCAACCATTATTGGCAGAAGAAGATGAAGGAGATGAGGACGTTACACCAGATTTAATTCTGGCAGAGAACACAATAGAGATGGACATAATGAGTGATGAGGAGGTCCCCGCTGCTGCTTCCTTCTGTGAGCTGTCAGAAGAAATTGATGCATCTGAGGAGATTGATGTTTTGTGGGTGCCCAGTAGAAGAGAGCAAGAGGAGGATAGTTCAGATGGAGAGACGGAGAGTCAGAGAGGCAGGAGGAGAATAAGACTTAGAAGAAGCAGGGAGGACAGCTCGCAGGGAACAGTAGGGCAACAACATGTATCGGCACCTGTGGTCAGCCGGCCAACGCACCCGCCATTGCCGCCAACGCCGCCAACTTCTACTGTTACCGCCAGATTGCCAGCTTCAAAAAGGTCAGCAGTGTGGGATTTTTTTAATGTGTGTGCCTCTGACAAAAGCGTTGTAATTTGCAATGAGTGCAGTCAGAAACTGAGTCTTGGGAAGCCCAACAGCCACATAGGTACAACTTCTATGCGAAGGCACATGAACGGCAAGCACAAAGCACTTTGGGAGCAACACCTCAAAGGTAACAGGCAAACTAAAAGCCACCCTCCTTCTGGTCCAGCATCTTACTGCTCTACCTCTGCTGTCCTTGACCCGTCTGAACCACCCTCCACTCCGCCTTCCACCTTGACCACCAGTTCCCATTCCCAGTCATCTGCCCCCAGCCAAGTTTCTGTGAGGGCCATGTTTGAGCGTAAGAAGCCAATGTCTGCGAGTCACCCCCTTGCCCGGCGTCTGACAGCTGGCTTGTCCGCACTCTTAGCCCACCAGCTTTTACCATACCAGCTGGTGGACTCTGAGGCCTTCCGCAAATTTGTAGCAATTGGGACACCGCAGTGGAAGGTACCCAGCCGCAATTTTTTTTCAAAAAAGGGAATACCACACCTGTACCACCATGTGCAGAGCCAAGTCACCGCATCTCTGTCACTTAGTGTTGGGCCAAAGGTCCATATGACTACTGACGCATGGTCCTCCAAGCATGGTCAGGGCAGGTATGTCACCTACACTGCCCACTGGGTGAACTTGGTAATGGCTGGGAAGCAGGGAATGTGTGGCTCAACAACAACAGTGGAGTTGGTGTCACCGCCACGGATTGCACGCGGTTCTGCCACCACCTCTACTCCTCCTTCGCTCTCTACCTCGTCTTCTTCCTCTTCTTCGTCCTCTGCTGCTGGGTCCTCCTCCTCCACACCTGTGCACCCCCAGCTCCCCCTAGGTTATTCGACGTGCCAGGTACGCCGTTGTCATGCTGTCTTGGGGATGACGTGCCTGGAAAGCAGAAACCATACCGGATCTGTACTCCTGTCATCTCTGCAGTCACAGGCCGATCGGTGGCTGACCCCACACCAACTGAAGATCGGAAAAGTGTTGTGTGACAACGGAAGAAATCTGTTGGCAGCACTGAGACTGGGCAATTTAACACATGTGCCCTGCATGGCACATGTTCTGAATTTAATAGTCCAACGTTTTGTCTCGAAGTACCCAGGATTCCAGGACGTTCTCAGGCAGTCCAGGAAGGTGTCGGCCCATTTCAGACGGTCCTACACAGCCATGGCACGCCTTGCTGACATTCAGCAGCGGTACAACATGCCAGTCAGGCGTTTGATTTGCGACAGCCAGACTCGGTGGAATTCAACGCTCCTCATGTTGGAACGTCTGCTGCAACAACAAAGAGCCGTCAACGAATACCTGTTTGAACTGGGTGGTAGGACTGGATCTGCAGAGCTGGGGATTTTTTTACCCCGTTACTGGGTGCTTATGCGCGATGCCTGCAGGCTCATGCGCCCTTTTGAAGAGGTTACAAATATGGTCAGTCGCACCGAAGGCACCATCAGCGACCTAATACCCTTTGCTTTCTTCCTGGAGCGTGACGTGCGACGAGTGACAGATGAGGCTGTAGACCAGCGTGACGAGGAGCAGGAAGCGCACGATTTCTGGTCGGAATCACCAGAACGAACCCAGGCACCTGCTGCAACGCAGGGAGAGGTGTCAGAAGTGGAGTCAGAGGTAGTGATGGGCGAATTTATTCGCCAGGCGCGAATTTGCGGCGAATTTGCGTGATTCGCCGCCAGCGAATAAATCGCGAAACTCCCGCGTCAAAAATTCGCCGGCGTCAAAAATTTTTTTTCGAAAAAAAAAACGGGCGCCGGCGTAGAAAACGAGACGCCGGCGCCGTTTCGCTAATTTTTCGCCGTTTCGCTAATTTTTCGGCGAAGCGAAACGGCGCAAATTCGCCCATCACTAGTCAGAGGAGGAAGGTGGCTTTGTGGAGGAGGAGGACCAACAGGAGCAGGCTTCCCAGGGGGCTAGTGGTGACCTTTTGGGGACCCCTGGTCTTGTACGTGGCTGGGGGGAGGAGACCGTGGATGATGCAGTCCTTGATAACGAGGAAGCGGAGATGGTTAGCTCTGCATCCAACCTTGTGAGAATGGGGTCTTTCATGCTGTCATGCCTGTTGAAGGACCCCCGTATCAAGAGGCTTAAGGAGAAGGACCTGTACTGGGTGGCAACGCTAATAGACCCTCGGTACAAGCATAAAGTGGCAGAAATGTTACCAACGTACCACAAGTCCGAAAGGATGCTGCATTTACAAACCAGCCTGCAAAACATGTTGTACAATGCTTTTAAGGGTGATGTCACTTCAGGAACTCATCAACATTCCAGGGGCAGAGGTGCCAGTAATCCTGCCACGAGCACACCTGCAAGGACAAAGCCCTTTGGCCACTCTGTAACGTCAGACATGCAAATGTTTTTCAGTCCAAGGCAGCGCCAGAACCCTTCTGGATCCACCCTCAAAGAACGCCTCGACCGGCAGGTAGCGGACTACCTGGGATTAACTGCAGATATCGACACTCTTAGGAGCGATGAACCCCTGGACTACTGGGTGCGCAGGCTTGATCTGTGGCCAGAGCTGTCACAATTTGCCATGAACCTCTTGTCTTGCCCCACCTCAAGTGTCCTCTCAGAAAGGACCTTCAGTGCAGCAGGAGGGATTGTAACTGAGAAGAGAACTCGCCTAGGTCACAAAAGTGTGGATTACCTGACCTTTATTAAAATGAATGAGGGGTGGATCTCGGAGGGTTACTGCACGCCGGAAGACTTGTTCTGAGTTTCTGATTCTGACTCCCCATGCAGCTGTCCTTCTCTGCACGCCTCATGACTCCACACACAGCTGTCCTTTAGCGTCCTCCTCCCTCCACCACCGTTATAAACTAGGGTGCAAACCCTACTGGTTTAATTTGAATCCAGGTAAATCCTGAGTTTTTCTGGCCTCTGTGCTTCAGTGGCTGTGACAAAAAAAAGGAATATTTTCAGCATTTATATGGCATATTTTTTCTGGCCTCTGTGCTTCAGTGGCTGTGACAAAAAAAAATGAATATTTTCAGCATTTATGTGGCATATTGTTTCTGGCCTCTATGCTTCAGTGGCTGTGACAAAAAAAAAAAAAATTTTCAGCATTTATATGGCATATTTTTTCTGGCCTCTGTGCTTCAGTTGCTGTGACAAAAAAAAATAATTTTTTTCAGCATTTATATGGCATATTTTTTCTGGCCTCTGTGCTTCAGTGGCTGTGACAAAAAAAAAAAATTTTTTTCAGCATTTATATGGCATATTTTTTCTGGCCTCTGTGCTTCAGTGGCTGTGACAAAAAAAAAAAATTTTTTCAGCATTTATATGGCATATTTTTTCTGGCCTCTGTGCTTCAGTGGCTGTGACAAAAAAAAAATGAATATTTTCAGCATTTATATGGCATATTGTTTCTGGCCTCTGTGCTGCAGTGGCTGCGACAAAAAAAAAAATGAATATTTTCAGCATTTATATGGCATATTGTTTCTGGCCTCTGTGCTTCAGTGGCTGTGACAAAAAAAAAAAATTTTTTTCAGCATTTATATGGCATATTTTTTCTGGCCTCTGTGCTTCAGTGGCTGTGACAAAAAAAAAGGAATATTTTCAACATTTATATGGCATATTTTTTCTGGCCTCTGTGCTGCAGTGGCTGCGACAAAAAAAAAATGAATATTTTCAGCATTTATATGGCATATTGTTTCTGGCCTCTGTGCTTCAGTGACTGCGACAAAAAAAACATAATTTTTCAGGAAAGTACACATGCCTAATTTTTCAGGGTTCTGCAACAGTGGCAAAATCGCATCTTTTATGGTCACCGCAGGTGATCAATAAAGTACACCAAAACTGGGCCCACACTGCAGAATCAGTGTTTTTTGGTTCGCTTCACTGTACATTGAATTACCTCTGCCTGACCGTGCACGTGCGCACAAGCACGGTGACTGCTAAACACACCACTACAGAAATATTGCCACCAACAGGACGAACATCCTGGAGGTGACAAGCTCAACTAGTAATTAACAACTATTATTTGCTCACTTGACGGTATCATTCATTAAAGCTCTTTGCGTTCTTTTGCGTTGCAGTAAGCGCCGCGTTTCGTCTTTGCGTGTGAACAGGCTGTAACCTTTACACGACTTGATTGGCATCCGGACGCCGGACGTTTTAAAGCATTTTATTACACAGGTTTAGAAAGATAGTGTGATTTCTGCCCTTTACAGCACAAAACGCAGCGCTGTGTCAACAATGTATTTTTCAGATACATTTTTGCCCTTGATCCCCCTCTGGCATGCCACTGTCCAGGTCGTTGCACCCTTTAAACAACTTTAAAATCATTTTTCTGGCCAGAAATGTCTTTTTTAGCTTTTAAAATTCGCCTTCCCATTGAAGTCTATGGGGTTCGCGACGTTCGCGAACCGTTCGCATTTTTGACGCAAGTTCGCGAATATGTTCGCGAACTTTTTTTCCGACGTTCGCTACATCCCTAATCAAGTCCTGAAAATTTGCAGAGAGTGAGAAGATCCCTCTGATGGAATTGAGAAACAATATGGCATTGCTGGCGTTCGTGGTCAAAGAACACCAGTGTAGAATATTCCAGACTAGACATCTACTCATTCTGGCCAACAACTAAATAATGTTTTTACTGCTAGGAATAACCACATGTTCTTGTTTAGGGTCTGTACATGTCTCTAACTTCTTCATGTTCAGTCTCACTCACTGAGCAGTATCTATCTCTAACTTATTAGTCATAGGATGGCCACAACTTATATATTCTGAAATATACACAAGTTGCTCAGATCTCAGAGAAAAGCCAACATGTTCTGTTGAACATCATGATGACTATAAATCTCACCCTGGCCCTTGGCAAAGTAAAGGAATCCTGGGTAGGGTGTGATACAGATACCTTCTTTCTCAACACAACAGTTTAAAGGCAGAATTGTTCATTGGAATTTGAAAACTATTGTGCTCTGTAGTGTAAATCTTTGAACTTTGGTGATATACTGTATGCACTTCTCAGATCCAAAGTCACAGTGACTTCCCCTTGACTGAAGAGTAGGATTGCCAATGTCAAAGTTTCTATCTTAAATGCTGTCTTCCTGAGAAATCAAAAAATTATTTTATTTGATTCTTGTTCTTTAATTGAAAAATATAGTGGAATCATTTATTATTCATTATTACAAACATTAAAGGGTTTTCCAGTCGCAGGTCTGTTACAATCACTTTGTGACTGATGCTTGAACATTATCCTGAAGAATTTGTTGATATTGGGTTGAATTCACCCGACCCTCAACTTTAACAAGGGCCCCAGTCCATGAATGAGCCCCACAGCCCCACAGCATGATGGAACCTCCACCAAATTTGACAGTAGGTAGCAGGTGTTTTTCTTGGAAATGCCGTGTTCTTCTTCCACCATGCAAAGCGCTTTTAGTTATGACCAAATAACTACATTTTTGTTTCAGTCAGTCCAAAGCACTTTGTTCCAAAATGACTGTGGCTTGTCTAAATGAGCTTTTGCATACAACAAGCGACTCTGTTTGTGGCCATAAAGATGTTCTTTGTGCAAATTGTGCTGAATTGTAGAACAAAGTACAGATACACCATCTGCAGCAAGATGTTCTTGCAGATCTTTGGAGGTGATCTTTGGGTTGCCTGTAACAATTTTCACAATCCTCTGCATATGCTGCTCCTGTATTTTTCTTGGCCTGCCAGACCTGGGTTTTACAGCAACTGTGCCTGTGTCCTTCCATTTCCTGATTACATTCCTTACAGGTAAAACTTAAACCTCTGAGATAGCTTCCCCTAAACCATGATACTGAACAATCTTTGTTTTCAGATCTTTTGAGAGTTGCTTTGAGGATCCCATGTGGTCACTCTTCAGAGGAGAGTCAAACAGAAGCACAACTTGCAATTGGTCACCTTAAATACCCTTTCTCATGATTGGACACACCTGCCTATGAAGTTCAAGGCTTAACGAGCTAATCCAACCAATTTGGTGTTGCCAGTAATCAATATTGAGCAGTTACATGCATTCAAATTAGCAAAATTACAAGGGTATCCAAATGTTTGCACAGCCAGTTTTTCACATTTGATTTAATTTCATACAACTAAATGCTGCTTCACTAAAAATCTTTGTTCAGAAAACACCCCAGTACTTAGATGTTCCTGGGAAATGAAAGACATACCACTGTTATCTTTTTTGTTGAAAGTGGAGTAAATTATTATGTAAGCTGAGAGGGATTCTCAAACGTTTTCATATGACTGTAGCTATTGTAAGACAGGGTATCTTAGTACCTTGATATTTTTTCACAGCATTAGTGCGGGTGTCATGATGTGGATGCCCATATAATGCCAGGATATCAATAGGAGCACCACGCTTGGGGCTACTTCCCACCCAGAACACAGTATTTTTAAGCAATCTTGCTCATTGTGCTCAATTTGGAGACCTCAAAATTTGAGTACAAGGGGGCTTATGCTTCTCTATAGTGAGGATGGGGATGTAATAACACCTGTGGATTAAAAGAAAGTTGCTAAATGTTGTTAATCCGTAGGCCATTTGTAGTATGACTGCAGTTTGACTTTCCCAAATGTCCCCCTTTGGAGGCCCAGATTTGTGGCAAGGCAATGTCGCCCAGCCTCATCACAATTAGCTACTAACATTGTAGACGCACGTCAGTCTCCAGTACTGTGCCCAAATAATAAGACTTGCACGTGTGTGCCTGAGAGCGCACGTGCAGGAAGAGGAAGGGGACATGGCCAGGCAGGGGTAAGGGGATGGGATGGGACGGTGCCTGGAATGGGAGGGGACAGCGGAGGGGGACTTAACCGGAAGGGGAGGGGACAGTGGAGGGGGACGGAACTGGTAGGGGAAGAGGGTGAAGAGCAGAGCTGGCCTAGGGGTGGCGGTTTGTAAGTCCGGACCTGCCCCTTTGTACATAATAATCCGTTCTGAAGAATTCCACTGTATACTCCAGAGTTTATCTGTTATCTGCTTTGTATCCTATGTCTTTTCTCCTTTTTCTGCTTTGAATGACTGCCCCCATGGCTACACAGCAGCTTGTTTATATAAACTATAGTAGTACTTATTATCTGTTATCTACTGTGTATCCTGTGCTTGAAAGGCTGCCCCATGGCTACACAGCAGCTTGTTTATATAAACTATAGTAGTACTTCTCTGTTATCTACTGTGTATCCTGTGCTTGAATGGCTGCCCCATGGCTACACAGCAGCTTGTTTATATAAGACGTTATATTTTCATTACTTTAATACACTTTAATTATTTGGTGTAACTGTTCCTTTAATTCCCATGATTTTTCAGCCTAAGCAATGAATATATCCAGATGAACCCCAAGCAAATATTGACTGGGAGAGAGAATTATTTGGTACCTCTGTATAAACCAATAAACCAGTGCCTGACTATAAATAATCACCTTCTTCTCTCAGTTTCTTGTCTACCGTTTAAGCACAAATCCCTGTACAAGGGTTATAACAAACCAATGTTCCTTCTATCGTTCGTGTCAATCAATAACAGTACGACCAGATGTACCAATAAATCTAGAGTGATGTTTTCCTTTGGCAGGAGTAGGGCTAATGTAATGCTATCATAAATCCCACTTAGATGCCTTTCTGTGGGCATTGTCAGGCTTAGAATGGAATTATGTTGTTCCTTATACAGTAACTATGAATGAATTATTGTCCCCCTAGCAACAAAGAGACTGTCGGCCCATGAAATGCTGGTTGCTAGGGGAAGCCTTTAAACTGGCATTAGTTAAAAGATTACTATAGTTATTTGAACTCCTTCGCTGCTGAAGCTCTTTAGAGCTTAAAGGAATCATGGAGTGAGGGGGGAGCTCAATCAGCGCTGCACTGGCCAGCTGTGGGGAATTGTAAAAGGACGAACAAAGGGATAATGAAAATATGGCCTTTTTAAAGGGATACAGCTAAAGTGGCAATTCAGTTTATCTTGGGTGAAAGACGTATGAACAGAAATAGAAGATTCAGCCTGATGGAGTAACAGATGGATGATTTTAATTTTCATGGAATTTCGGGTATAAAAAAAAGTAAATGAGCTGGAGAAATGTAACAGCATTCGACTTGCTTAGAATGATTTACTCATTTGTGTCATTTCTGTGTGCGAGACTAGGGTGGTATCATCATCATCATCATCAGGTCTAGTTACTCATAGCAACCAATGATATTTTTGTTTTCATTTACTTCATTTTATTGTTCTGTAGTAGACCAGAAAATGCTACAGGTTGTTTGGTTGCCATGGGTTGCTGGACTGGGACAATTCACTTCATGACCAAGATGGATATTAGTCTAAGGGGCAGATTTATTAAGGGTCGAATAGTAAATTGGAATTCTAATTTACGAATTTTACACATTCGAATTTTAATCCCCCAATTAGAATGTAAATTTGAATGTGAGATTTATCACACCTTGACCATAGAAACAGTTCTAATTGGAATATTCGCCACCTAACACCTGCCAAGTTAATTTACAGATCAATTGCAGAGGTCTTTTGCACCATTTGAATATGTCAATTGCCTTCCTGACATTCGAGTTTTTTTCGGAGAGAATTTGATTAAAATTTTTGGGATCAGGATTATTCAATCGAATATTAGACGTTCTAATTTTTTCTTAAATAACCTTCCATTCGAGTTGTGAGTGAATTCAAATTTATTAGAGTAAAACAACTTTCACATGAGTTTGAAATTCGACCTTTGATTAATCTGTCCACTAGTGTATTGCCCTCCCCCCTCTTTATGCTGATCGCCCTCTTGTGTTTGTAACAACTGGATTTGGGGTTTCTTCTCCATCCAGAAATGCCCAGGCCAGATTCACAGATCTGTGCAATCTAAGGGGCATATTTACCAACGGTCAAGTGGTTTTTTTTTACCTCTTATGAACTAGAATGACCTCAAAACTCGAATAGTATCTTATTTAAGAAAAAATGTGAACGTCTAAAACTCATATGAATGTTACCTGAAAACTCGAATTTTAATCGAATTTGACGGAACTCGAATCGAGTTTTTTCTCTGAAACAAACTCAAGCGTCAGGAAGGCTATTAACATCTTCAGATGGATCACTGGACCTTTACCATTGACTTCTGCATGAACTCGGCAGGCAATTGGGCCAAATTGGAGTTGGGTCGAGGTATGATAAATCTCGAATTCAAATTTGAAATAGAGTTTGGGTTATTCCCAATGCAAAATTGGGAGTTTTGACAGAAACTCCAACTTGAAAATTCTAATTTGAATTTGAATTTACCATTCAAACCTTAAACCTTAATAAATCTTGTGTGTGGTCAGATGCAATAGCATCCAAGTCATGGATTCCTTAATTCAACCTGTGTTTTGCAAACACCAGTCAGTATACATTGGCCTAACTGTTTTCAATGGGTTTGCTATATGTGTGCCAATATGAATTACAAAAATCTTAAAGTGGACCTGTCATCCAGACACAAAAATCTGTATTATTAAAGTCCTTTTCAAATTAAACATGAAATCTAATTTCTATTTTTTATTAAAGCATTCATAGCTGTTGTAAGCTCATTTAAAAATCTCAGCTGTCAATCAAATATTGTCTGCCCCTCCTCTATGCCAGTGGCATAGAGGCGGGGCAGACAATTACTTTCACTTTCCATTCAGCACTTCCTAGATGTCACTGCTCTCCACACATTCCCCAATTCTCTTTACCGTTTAATTGTGTAGCCAGGGCAAGAAAATGGACATCAGGTCCCCCATTCTGGTGCACAAACAAGATTCTGAGATGATGCAAGACTTGTCTTAATAACAGTGTCCACAAAATGGCTGCTTCCTGCTTGCTATAATTATGAATTCCCAGACTGAAGGAAACAAGATTCAAATAATTTATATAGTGTAATTAAAGTTCATTTTGCTTGACTAATGTGATAAAATAGGATTTGGAATGTTTTTTTTGGGTGACGGGTCCCCTTTAAAGTTCTTGGTTCAGTGCCTTAGCTTAATGAGTTATTCCAATCTTGGCAATTGACCATCTTGATTGCTGCCTATCCTAACTGGTGACATAATTCTGACTACACTTTGCCAATACCGCACTGTCAGGTTCTCGTCTGTTCTACCTGTTCCACTGTGTCGCATCTGCCTTGTAACCTGTATTTACCGATTGGTCTAGGCTTGTTTTGCTTTTTTATATACAGGTTTGTCTAATGTTCTGCCTATAGTTTTGTTTACCTCTTTTAAATATTTCAGTTTAGTGAAGTGCTAATAACATTCTGATGTTCTGATTGGCTAGAGGTCCATCCCCATGTCCGCCTCAAAGATGAATAGAAAAAAACACGATTTCAACCATTGTGTATGCCCTCAGATAATGAACCAACAAGTTTCCAACTACAAAACAGGCACAGTACAAAGGCCATTGTGAGAGTAATCATTTATATTTATAAGTCCTCACAATATACGCCTCACAATTAAATCTGCTTTCAAAGTTCAGTGTTCAGAATACATAGCTTGGTTGCTAAATGCCCTAGGTGTAATGTTTGATTTTTCCAATTTTCTAAACAAAAAAGATGCCGATCTCCTTGGAATGAGTTTCTGGATAAAATATTATTTAAATGCATTAAACTGGCTGCCATTACAATGAAATGCTTTTCCACAGTGACTATTGTCGATTTAATATGCACACCCTATTGTATTCAACTGGAAATAGAATTTGTTTATCCTGCAAATCCTGCGCCAAGGGGCTCATTGCCCTCACCTTCGCCTTTGTGACAGGTACCAGCTTATGAATTGTGTATTTCATAGCTTTCTACTACCTAACAATGTGCGTATAGGGGATTCAGTAGCTTGTTATGAGAAGCTTTGTTAGATATACTGTATCGCAGTGTAATTCTCCTGGTCTGGTGATGAATTGCCATTAAAGTTATTCTAAATTGAAATCAAACCCTGTATTAAAGCACAGAGGTTATGGATAAAGGTTACATGCTATTGAATAAAACTGAAAGGAATTGCAAAATATAAGGGTTATGGGGAACATCACAGTACTTTGCAAAAAATTATGTCCTGAGCATTCTGGATAACAGGTCCCATACCTATATGTAACTATATGGCCATTCTTTGAATAGATATTGGCCAACCCATGTATGACCATGTTAAGGGTAAACACAGATCAGTGATGATAAAGCTTGATACCTGTATGATTCCCAAGAATGCCACCCTGCAGGGTATCAGCTACAAATATTTACAACATCTAGCATCCTAATCCAACCTGCACAACTCATGCCTATGGTCTTCAAACCCTAGAGCAATGACAGTACTGAACATAAGGAAAGGATCTGGAGCTGCGCAAATGTGTATTGTGTGTATTGTATCTAATAATAATATAATTCTGGCCTTCCAAATAGCTAACTAGTCTCTGTCATTCAAGCTGATCAGTCATCATGCCGGCAAAAGCCATGTCGATTAACCAAGGACAGTGCGCTCAACTCCAAATTAGCCATGACAATAGTGGCTCCAGGGTCACTGAGTCCCTTGGTTCTGAGAAAGCTTTCTCTATAGCACAATGGCTTTACCTTCGGCAACAATATTACATTTTGGCCAAAATTCATTTCCTTCTATGGTTTCTATTGCCGTTAACCACCAGGGTTAGAATGGGCCAGTGGGAGACAGGAAAAAAACCCCAGTGTAGGCCAACTTTCCACTCCCTGCTCCAATACTGAACATTCAGCACTTCTCTCTCATCCTACCCTGGCAGCCAAAATTAGAGGTAAGCTGCACACGATAAGGGCCAAGGGGAAAGTTTAGCGACTGGGGTGGGGGGCTTAGGGGCCCTGACAGCCCTGGTAGATCCCAGACACCACAGACTGACATTGTTAACCACTGGCCACGCTCATACAAAATTTACATACATATAAAGATATTACGTTTCAGTAAGTTAAAAAGAACAATCTTGACCCAGTATTTGCAGACAAATAACTCTCTGGCTAAACAAAATTCTCCCTACAAAAAATATCTGGTTCCACCCAGACTCATACAGATGATTTACTGAATTTGGCCTGTGGGCAGGGTTTTGAGGGCAACTGGGCATGGTTGGTAAATGAAGAGTGTGGCTTAAATTGTTCTTTCATTTTTTAAATGTATAATGTTCCTGGCACAAAGACATCACCAGTGGCGGGGATGCTAGATGCAAATGGAAAGGAATGTTCTCATCACACTGCTGAGGGATTGTACTGTCATCTGAAGTGGCATGTCATTTGAATCCATAAATTTAGAATTCAGAGTGACAGGAGACCAGATGACAGAGCCAAAACTCTTGTAACTCCCGATAAAATAGAGGGAGTTCGTTGACAGCTCCGTATTCTCTAAATGTGTGAGTCTGCATGTGTGAGGCTCTGTGTTCCATGTATATGTCTGTTTGTGTGAGTCTGTCATGCGCTCATTTATAAACACTGGGCAAATTTGCACCTGGACCGTAACCCATAGCAACCAGTCAGCTTTTTTTAAGTCAGCTGCAGGTTGAACCCTAAAAGCAGTCATCTGCTGGTTGTCATGGGTTACTGCCCAGGAGCAAATTTGCCCCACGTGTTTAAAGCAAGTCTGTATGTGCGAGCTGATAAATACAGGGCCGGATTTCTTTATGGGCCGCCCCTAAAAATTTACCGCCCTAACCCCGGGCCTTTGTGGCCTTGCCACAAATCCAGGCCTGAATAAATATAACCCAATGTATTTATGTGAATCTGTGTGCTTTCTGTATGTGAGAGGAAGGGCTGTACGTCGGCCATTTTGTAGAAGAGAAGAGATGTTGCAACAAGAGGTTTGCCTGAGGTCACACATTAAAATTCACACAATATCAAGTCAATGTGCACATTAATTAATTTGCACAATAGAGAAGGTGTTGCTAGAAAATGCTTTTAGTCTTTTCAGGGCCTTAATCTGCTGCTAATGATAATAATTAGGGGAGATCAGGCATTTTCAGCAAGAGATTCATTTCAGCAGCCTTTTCACACACAGAGATGCACTTTATAATAATGGCAGCGGGGCAACTGTCTTTATGATTTCTTCTTTGTATTTCTGCCTCCTGCTTGGGGGGAGGGGGTCAACGCTTCAGCAAATGCATGCAATGATAATTCTGAGCCACAGACAACTCACTTTATGGTTGTTGCTTGGAGTAACAGAACTAAGCCTGGGTGCAGGAGGTGCAACTGGGCCCACCTTCCCCCTCCAAACGTGCTTTTTCAGACAAAATGTGCACATAAGCAACAACATTTTATTTCCTTCTGAGGAATTGTGCTCTCAACTGGGAGCACAATTCCAAAACAAAAAAAATAATAAAATGATTGCATGATACATTCTTCCCACTGCTCTGACTTAGTCTAGGTTCTTGAAAGGGCGAGCAGAAGTGGCCTGTTGGGGGGAGTGGGTACAAGAGGTACTTGCTTTGGGAGCCAGTAACGTTTGGTAAAATCAAAGCCCTGTACGATCACAGCCTATGCAAAAAGTTAACTTTAAACTATTCCCCTGTACTAATTTGTTACCAAAATACCATACAACTATGGCAGCATAGGAATTCCCCTGTACTATTTCCCTGTACTAAGCACAATTCAGCACGGACAGCCCCCTATAAGCTTGCTCATAGCTAGGGTTGCCACCTGGCCGGTATTTTACCGGCCTGGCCGCTAAAAATAATGGTGGATCCCAATGTTTTTAATAGGGAAAAAAGATAAATATATAGGAAGGCCGGTATTTTTTCTAGAAAAGGTAGCAACCTTACTCATGCCCTGTACAGAAAGATGCCATAAAACTATGGCAGCATAGGTATTCACAATGCTCGAGTGAGGATAGTGTTAATGAATGAAAGAATAGAGTCATAGTAGCAGCCTGACCTTCCTCCTCTTACATTAGGATTAAAGGTAATCAATATCTGCCAGAAGTGCATAACCAGTATGGACCATTAATGATATAAAAGTCATCCTAGTGTTCCATAATTCTCCCTGCCTGACCACTCGTCAGCAAACAGTCCCTTTTCTGGGACAGATATGCTGTTAGCATGACATTATGGGGCCGATTCACTAAATTCGAGTGAAGGATTCGAAGTAAAAAAACTTCGAATTTCGAAGTGTTTTTTGGGCTACTTCGACCATCGAATGGGCTACTTCGACCTTCGACTACGACTTTGAATCGTAGGATTCAAACTAAAAATCGTTCGACCATTCGATAGTAGAAGTACTGTCTCTTTAAAAAAAACTTCGACCCCCTAGTTCGGCAGATAAAAGCTACCGAAGTCAATGTTAGCTTATGGGGAAGGTCCCCATAGGCTTGCCTAAGTTTTTTTGATCGAAGGATATTCCTTCGATCGTTGGATTAAAATCCTTCGAATCGATTCGAAGGATTTAATCGTTTGATCGAATGAATAATCCGTCGATATTCGAAGTCGAAGGATTTCAATTCCTAGTCGAATATCGAGGGTTAATTAACCCTCGATATTCGACCCATAGTAAATCTGCCCCTATATGTCAAATTAAAGAACCCTGTTAGAGCTCTATCCCGTTTACAGAATGGTTGGTTACCAATTGTATCCATCATACCTGTGATAAATCTAAAATCTAGCATGAAAGTAGCAATTGCTAAGGATACGGGGCTCATAAACACAGATCACACACTTCCAATTTCATTTATTCAGCTCAAAGATCTGCATTACATAATTAAGGGTTCTGGGAGTTGTAGGTTAAGAAAAACAGGAGGGTGAAATGTTGACAGTTCCTGTTCCATATTCTCTCTGCATGTGGCCCTAAGCACTTATCAGCGTCAGACTGGGGGTCCGAGGCCCACTAGCATTGCTCTCTCATGGCCGAACCCCCCCCCCCCCCCGTAGCCCCTATTTGCAATTTCAATTGTGGATAATGAGAATACAATTTTGCCTCTATGAACTGAGAGTCCGTGAAGTGAGAGATTTATAAATATGTATGATTGTCTCTTAGCAACAGTTGGGCAAATACTTAAGAATATTAAAAAAAATGCAATTGAATCCTCATTATCTGCCAAAGATATTGAAATATAATGAACTGTTGCCTACATTGGTAAAAGATATGTGTTTGCTTTATGCTGGCCATAGCCGCAAAGATTTCCCTGCAATATCAGACAAACGATCGTACATCCTCATCTCCCGACCTACCATTAACCATTCAGATCAAACAAAGCAGTAAAGAACAGATCAGCGGATGTTCTGCCCCACAGCAATCGTAGGAATGTTTTGTCCGACAAAGCTGACAGTCTCCCACTGAAGATCGTCAGATCTGCAATACATGCAGAGATATGATCGTCAGCAGACAGAAATCTTTTAACCTGTCCGATCGACCGATCGGGATGGCAAGATAAATGTCGGGACACTCCACACATGATCCGAAAATCGTACGAATCGAGGATTCGTAACATCGGATCTTTGCGTCTATGGCCAGCTTTTGGAAGACTACTATAGCCATGGGGGCAGCCATTCATGCCGAAAAATGAGAAAAATCACAGGTAACGTAGCAGATAACAGATAAGCTCTGCAATGCAATACATTGGTATTGTGAAGGGTCCATTGGTTATCTGTTGTGTAACCTGTGCCTCAAATAGTTACCCCATGGCTACACAGCAGCTTGATTATATAAACTATTCTAGTACTTATCTGTTATCTACTGTGTATCCTGTGCTTGAATGGCTGCCCCCATGGCTACACAGCAGCTTGATTATATAAACTATAGTAGTACTTATCTGTTATCTACTGTGTATCCTGTGCTTGAATGGCTGCCCCCATGGCTACACAGCAGCTTGTTTATATAAACTATAGTAGTACTTATGTTATCTACTGTGAATCCTGTGCTTGAATGGCTGCCCCCATGGCTACACAGCAGCTTGTTTATATAAACTTTAGTAGAGTTTCTGAGTAAACACGCCATTGTTACCAGGGCAGGGAATCATTAATCATTTTAAAACAACTGTATTTTTGTTGTTACTGTTTCAATAGCAATATACCAATATCATCTAGTCCATTGCTGACTCAACAGATTAGTCCACCTGTCTGAGCATTTGTACTTCTTTATCCTTTTTATGGGCACGGACTCTCGTGGGAGTATAGAAAATGAGATGAAAATTTAGTATTTTATAGTTACCGTAATAATTCAGAACAGAGTCTCTCTGGTCATGATTAAAGGGATGTTTGCTAATAATCTACCACTCATATATGTGTTAATGCTTAGTTTCCCTTTGAATTTATTGATAAGGATGTGATTCGGGTCAGATCTGTAAGACGGAAGGTTCCTGGTTACAGATAGAGTTCAGCTGACCCCATGCCAAAACGTAGATAATGATACATTCTAGTGCATTTCTGAGCCCTTATTCGATGTTCCCATGAAAAGTGACCCAGTAACCCTTTGAGTACACAAGGCTGCTGTTTATCTAATTAGTGTTCCTTTCGAGTTTTTAGGAAAGCAGAACCAAAGACAGCTCCTGGAGAGATCAATAAAAGACAGACTCCTGTAGGCCCTAATAACTAATTGCGACAGGACCCAGACCTGCATGCAACAGCAAAGCCTTCCTGCGGGACATTTTCTGATATTTCATACATAACCACATGACTAAGTCTGTATTTATCATGGCCTCCAGAACAAGGTCTAAGCTGACACAGCTTCCTTGTCTTTGACTGGTTACTGAAGACTTTAAAGGGGATGTAAAGGCTAAAAAATAATATCCAATTTTTACTTCTTTAGTGAAAAAAAAACCTATCTCCAATATACTCCAATTAAAAAATGTGTACCGTTTTTATAAGAAACTTGACTGTATGCAGTCAAATGCACCCTTCGCTTTACTTGCTCTGACAGCTGCAGTTAGGAAACTTCAGACGATCCCTAACTGCTCTGCAAGGAAACAATCATACTTTTTATACGACAGGGGGGAGCCCCCCATCTTACTTCCCAGAACTCGAACAGCTTTGTTTGTTTCCCTGTAACAGCTGTGTAGATTTGTATCCACAGACCCAGTGCAGACTGTATATTTTGATTATTAATCAGTTTTGCTGTATCGGCTTCTGGCAGATATTATTTGACCAGCGCTGTTTTGATCATTTATGATGAAAAACTTAACCTCCCAACTGAAGCCCAGACCACACTGAGCATGTGCGTAGTCTTGGTATTGCAAAGATGTTTAACAAAGCTACAAGATGACAGCCCCCTAGTTCATAGTTATATTTAGTATACAAAATACAGCATTTCTAACATTATTCTTTTTTTAGACTTTAGTTAGTGGCTCATCCACAGAATACATCATAATATAGAGTGCAAAAAGATCGGTGCAATCTGCTGTTTTGTTTTGCACTTTGTACTCTGTCCTGCACTTTGACAAACATGTCTTTGTTTAGCCTAACTTAATATGTAGCTAGATGCAGAGAGCAGTGACACTCCAAAGCCTCTTAAGTTCCCCATACACTGGCCAATATAAGCTGCCAACAGATTAAGTTGGCAGGTTATTGGGTAGTGTATGGGGCCCACGACAGGCTTCTCCGATCGATATTTGGCCGAAAGTCGGATCAAGGATCGCATTGGTTCGTTGACCGCCCATATTCTGCTTGTATTGAACAGATCATTGGGCCCTAGGCCCCACAATCAGATCAGCCTGATATTGCCCACCTCCGCTTATTTGGTGACCTCTCCAAATGAGCAGATCTCTGTATGTATGGCCAGCTTTAGTGCACTTATATCTACAGTCAGTATTGTTATGTTTTGGGTAGCCGAGGATGACTAGAGTATAACAGTGCTTTATTAGCAGACTCTCATGCAGCCATCACACAATAGTAACTTTCATTTTCACTTTTAAGCTGTCAGGAAGTACGCACAGTATAAGTCTGGGCACAGTGACATCTACAGGCCATTTTTATAAACACCACAAGTATCAATCTCACAAGACATTTAGGGGCAAATTCACTAAGTGCCGAAGCACCGAACACTAGCGTTACTTCGCTAGTGTTTGGCATTTTCGTTACTGCGCAAATTCACTAACGAACGCTGGCGTAGTTTCGCTAGTGTTACTTCGCACCCTTACGCCTGGCGAAGTTTCGCTAGCGACGTGACTACGCAAATTCACTAACGCGCGCAGTGTACTGAACGCTACCTTTTACGCTAGACTTCCTTCGCCACCTCAGACCAGGCGAAGCGCAATAGAGTAGATAGGGATTGTTTCAAAAAAAGTCAAAATTTTTTTAAGTCCCAAAAAACGCTGGCGTCTTTTCTACATTATGGGTGATAGGCTGAAAAAGATCGAAAATTTTTTTGGGGCTCCCCTCCTTCCCCCCTACATCTCCTGACTCATGGCAACTTACCTAGACAGTGGGCACATGTGTAGGGCAAAATCAATTTTTATTTGATGTTTTGAAGGTTTTCTAGCCATTTGTAGTGCTGATACGTATTCCTCCATTGAAATTTGAATTTGGCGCCGTATGCAAATTAGCCTTCGCTAGCGTAACTTCGTTTTACTTAGCGAATCAACGCTAGCGCAACTTCGCAACCTTACACTACCCCTGAGCGCAACTTCGGATTTAAGTGAATTTGCGAAGCGCTGGCGAAACTACGCCTGGCGAAGTGTGGCGAAGTGCGGCGAAGTTACGCCTGGCGCAACTACGAATCTTAGTGATTGGTTACACTTCTTTAACAGAATCACTTACTGCACTGCTGTCTAGAGAGGCCAGTGTTTTAGCTGAGAAATTGGTTTGATGTATAAACCCTACCACTGTACTGCTCTGTGGATTATGTTAGCCTTATGTCAATTTGTAATAATATATGTAGCAGTAATTATTGTAAATCATATTGGAACATACAGTATATTTATATATATATATATATAAATATATATATATATATATATATATATGTATATATATAACTATTCCAGAAAATATTTTGCCACTTTCTCTGTGAGTGCTCTTGAGCTTGCAATGGCGAAGCTCCGGTGATAGAACCTACTTTAAGTGCTGCTTTATGTTTTTCAACTTCACAAGTTACATAAATTATCACCTCCAGGGACAGGGACTAAAAGCTTCCCTTTTGCAGGAGGAAAAGAATCATTAGACATCTCTGAGCCTGAAATGTTTCAATCGCCAGCTTCTTGCTGGGGTAATGAGCATCATTTAGTGAGTGGATGACATCTAGACTTGCAAGCTCCGACTGCCAGAGTTCTGAACCATTAAAAGTTCTCCTGGAGAGAAAAAAAAGATTTAAATGTCAAAGATTCCGGAAAACGTAATACTTTTAGATTCCCCAATAAATAGCATTGGCTTTGAGATGGTGAGTGGACGTGTAGTTGAATTCTGGGCTTCAACATGTGACGCACCTTGTTGCATCTTGTATTCAAATGTATACAAAATGTTTATACAGTATAAGGTATAATGTACAACTGGATGTTATAAGGATATTAGAAGTCACTGGGGGGTTCTGTGACCATATAAAGGCACAATGATGTATTACTCTAAATTATAAGAATATTAAGAGTCACTATGTAGTTCTGTGACCATATAAAGGCACAAGGCTGCAGGTTGAATTATACAGGGAACTCTGAGTATCACTCATGTATTATAAGGGATAATGTACCCCCTACTGTAAATGATAAGGATATTAGAAGTCACTGAGGGGTTGTTCTGTGACCATATAAAGGCACAAGGCTGCAGGCTGAGTTATACAGGAACTCTGAGTATCACTCATGTATTATAAGGGATAATGTACCCCCTACTGTAAATGATAAGGATATTAGAAGTCACTGAGGGGTTGTTCTGTGACTATATAAAAACACACGACTGCAGGCTGAGTTATACAGGGAACTCTGAGTATCACTCGTGTATTGTAAGGGATAATGTACCCCCTACTTTAAATAATAAGGATATTAGAAGTCACTGAGGGGTTCTGTGACCATATAAAGGCACAAGGCTGCAGGCTGAGTTTTACAGGGAACGCTGAGTATCACTCATGTATTATAAGGAACAATGTACCCCCTACTGTAAATGATAAGGATATTAGAAGTCACTGAGGAGTTCTGTGACCATATAAAGACACAAGACTGCAGGCTGAGTTATACAGGAACTCTGAGTATCACTCATGTATTATAAGGGACAATGTACCCCCTACTGTAAATGATAAGGATATTAGAAGTCACTGAGGAGTTCTGTGACCATATAAAGACACAAGACTGCAGGCTGAGTTATACAGGAACTCTGAGTATCACTCATGTATTGTAAGGGATAATGTACCCCCTACTGTAAATGATAAGGATATTAGAAGTCACTGAGGGGTTCTGTGACCATATAAAGGAACAAGGCTGCAGGCTGAGCTATACTGGGTTTTAAGGTGAACTTATATGCCCCTTTCAGTAGGATATACTTTATATGGCTGAGTATCTGGAGAAGGAAAATAAAGTGCACCCGCTGCCAGCAGCTTTATGTGCAGCTCCAGATGTGTCCCAGAGAACAGACAGTGGCACAGCTGTCTCAGGGCATGTAGATTTTTGCCCCCAGGGAATGGTACTTATGTTAGTTGTGTGTCACTCTGCAGTGCTGTTTGCAGTCAAGGACCCATCTGTAGCAAATAGACAACACCAAAGAGCTTACAGGTAATTTGCTGTGTGGTTGGACTTAACGACTCTACAACAGAGACAGATAAATTGATACATGAAGTTGACACTGTTTTACATTCACATATAACACACAGCACTTTGTCTCAGGCATGAGATTACCCTGGATTACTTAATATCTTTCTCTGTCGGCAGTTCATAGATGGTCGGTACAATGTCCCTGACCTGATTTACTGCTGCATTATTATCTTTTGTTACTGAGGCTCGGGAGAAAATGGCCCCCAGCCATTTATGAATTCCAATAAACTCTTGCCTAGCTGGAATGAGAATCCTCGTAAAAGGTCAACCGGCTGATATTATTCACTTGGACTTTAAGTTGCTTATATATTGACCCAGAGTTTATAGTCCTGTTTCTCTGCATGCGGTACCATCAGACACTGCCCCTATTATCATGAGAGTCTGGCCTTCAGGGACCTTGGGGGTCACTCCATTGAGTTCACAACAACAACATACGATAAAGTGGTTATTAACTCCACTAAACACTATTATTCAGCTGCACCCCATTCTGAGTGCTGCCCAATCAGTCTCTCAAAATTATTTCAGACCTGTTCCCCTTCAGCCCCCAGTTAACCCCACCTGCTGTGTTAGTCTATGGCTGCACCAGCTCAGCTTTCCAGACATTTGGGTCCCTTAAAGGGATTCTGTCATGATTTTTATGTTGTAGTTTTTATTTCTAAATTGCACAGTTTACACTGCAAATAATTCACTCTTCAATATACAATTTTATTCCTGAACCAGTAATTGTATTTTTTTAGTTGTAATATTGGTGTGTAGGTGCGTCTCAGGTCATTTTGCCTGGTCATGTGCTTTCAGAAAGAGCGAGCACTTTAGGATGGAACTGCTTTCTGGCAGCCTGTTGTTTCTCCTACTCAATGTAACTGAAGGTGTCTCATTGGGACATGGATTTTTACTATCGAGTGCTGTTCTTATATCTACCAGGCAGCTGTTATCTGGTTACCTTCCCATTGTTCTGCTGATTGGCTGATGGGAGGGGAGAAGGGAGGAGGGTGATATCACTCCAACTTGCAGTACAGCAGTAAAGAGTGACTGAAGTTTATCAGAGCACAAGCCACATGACTGGGGACACCTGGGAAATGCAGACGTCAGATTTCAAAATTAAATATTAAAAAATCAGTTTGCTCTTCTTTTTAAAATGGATTTTAGCTCAGAAGCCTGCTGGAACAGCACTATTAACTGATGCATTTTGAAAAACACATGTTTTCCCAGGACAGAATCCCTTTAAGTGTTCTCTAATGGCAATGCTTAGACTTGTAGTGGTGGATCCAGGGCCAGGGGGGCACCAGGAAAAATGCCATTGTGCCCTGCCACTCCTAAATCTAAGGAGGGGTGCAGGACCGCAAAGCAGGCAGGGTTGTGGTGTCAGGCAGGATGATGTGAAGCAGTGGCAGCTAAAGAGTTGATAGAGCTTTTGTGTCACGGCCGGCACCCGATACCAGAACAAATGCCAAGCACCCTGGTCTCGGCTCGGCTTCACCAGTAGTGTGACCACCGTTGGGCATCGGGAGGAGCCCTCAGCTTATTTGGGTGCCACCTGGACTTAACGAGGGGTGCAAGACGAGATGTTCTGGCTGGCGAAGGGGCACAGCTTGGCTGTTAGCAGAGTCTTTAGGCCGAAGGTCACGGTACAAAGGTCAAGGCAAGCAGATGGTCAGACAGGCTGGATCGAGGCAGTCGGATATCAGAATCGTCAGGCAGGCAAGGGTCAAAACCGGGTATCAATCAGACAGATGGGATCAAGCAAGAGAGTGGTCAAAGTTCAGGCTGGGTCAATATTCAGAGTTCAGAGTAGTCCGTATACAAGCAGGGTCAAACACGGGTAATCAAACAAGAATCAAGGTCAGGATCAGCAAGCACAAGCAAAGGAAGCACCAGGATATCAATCCTATCACGGGCAGTAAAAAAAAAGCAGGAAGGTCCCTTTTAAACTTTCAAATTTCGCGCCATTGCGCGCTGACGTCATCACGCCAGCGCACATGTTCCTACTAGACCCGGAAGTGCGCGCCACGCGCTCACTAGACAGAACCCGGCACATGAGAAGAGGAGCGGCGTGGCGGGCGTCCCCACCGCACCACTAGACCACTAGGGTTAGTAATATTCCTTACATTTTGGTGGTTGGGTTCGGGTTAAGAATGGCAGCAGAAGTCAACGTTAGTAGGGGGATTGATGGCCAGGGGTAGGGGAAACTTTGACAGCGACATCAGACAGTGATGTGTGGCAGTGGTGGCAAGGATGGTGGCCCTGAGGGGCCCAGTCTGACTCTGAGGGCCACAGAACAAACTTTTAAGATTTTAAATTTCCTTTGGATATTTGAAGTTACCAATCCTTATACATTTTTTGCCAGGTTGAAGCCCACTGCCTTTTGGGCATTAGGAAGTGTTTTCCCCTTGATGAGGATTTTACTTAACTTGCTCCAGAACAGTAGTGATGGGCGAATCTGTCCCGTTTCGCCGAAAAATTTGCGAACCTCCGGAAAAATTAGTGAAACGGCCAAAAATTTTCTAAAGTAATTGCGTCACAATTATTTTGACGTGCGTCAATTTTTACACTAGCAACAATTTTTACATGCACAGCTTTTTTTGTCCAAATGTATTAAAGTCAATGGGCGTCCGAATAATTCTGAAGCGCAACAGTTTTTATGCGCTCAACAATTTTTATACATGTGACTTTTTTATCTAAATGCATTAAAGTCAATGGGCGTCCGAATAATTCTGAAGCGCAACAGTTTTTATGCGCTCAACAATTTTTACACGTGCAACTTTTTTTCCCAAATGCATTAAAGTCAATGGGCGTCAAAATTATTTTGACATGCGACAATTTTTACACAATCTACTTTTTTGTTGCATCGAAAATTTTCGCCGGTGAATTTTCGCAGCAGTTTTGCAAAACAATTCGCAGGTGCCAAAATGCAGAAATTCAACACAAATCCATGCCTGGCAAATAAATTCACCCATCACTACAGATTAGGTATTTGGCAATGCCTGAACTTGATGGACTTAGAACCATTTTCAACTATGTATAGAAACTGATAAATAAAATATCAAGCAGTTTATTTAAACAATTTAAAACTAGACAAATTTTGTTCCCAGAGTATTAAAAAGCTCAATCTTTGCACGTGTGTTCCTTTTCAGTCTCAGCTACTGTGTTGCTATAAAGCTGCCAATGGAAATCTGAGATGCAGCTTGAAATAAAAAATGACAGTTTTTTTCTGTTTAATTCTTTTTTTCTTATCTTTTCTGGCTGTATTGAAAATGGAGATTAATGAGACAATTGTGCCGCATGAAAGGTTATGATCGGATCACATGAAGTGAAGTTGATGATTTAAATACCAGGAGTGTGCGGGATCACTGGCAGAATTTGATGGAAAAGGAATGAATCAGTATGTAAATTTCTCTCTCACGGCTATACATGTGAGCCGATTGGAAATAGCTTGCTCACCCTGTATTAGAAAGTGGACTGGTGCCATCGGAGAGCAGAAAATATCATGGGAAATTATTTTGCCAAAATTATGGAAAAAAATTTGTAATAAGAATTTGTAGAGTAATTTTTAAGGGTGCCCAGTCTTAAACCAGGCAGTGTGCAAAAATCTTAAAATCCATGTAGGGAACACCCGCCACCCACAAAGAAGAGTGTGAGGTTGGCCCGAACCTGCCTGACCCGCAGGTCCCGCGGGTATCGGGCCAGCCCGCACATCACAATGCAGCACCATTCAATGCGTATCACTGGTCAGTGGAGTAACTAGATTCTACTGGGCCCCACAGCAAATTAATTTTAGGGCCCCCAACATTTCCAGAGGTTGTCCTGTTTTACCAATATATATTGACATTTCTCATTAATTAGGGCCTCATAGGCCCCCTATACCTCCTGGCCCCCTGCAGCCGCAGGGTCTGCTTCCTCTGTAGTTACGCCCCTGTCACTGGTTGATCCGGCTTTGTCAGGATTAACTTACTTCGACTACCATAAATAGGGTCCCAGAAGGGGTGTGTGCAATTGCATATTAAAATAGCGCAACCAGTGCTGGAATCGGGGTGGGATGCACAGGGATGCCATCCCTTCACTTCTTTATTTTTGTGAAGTAGAGTTTTGAATCCCCGAACTTTCTTTTGCTTCTCTCCATTTTTGCATGCAAATAAAATGCAGAGGTAAAATATAATATAGTTAAATATATAGAGGATAAAAGGAGAGAAAAGATCGCTGGGAGAGAAGTAGCAAATATAGAGAAGTATTAAACAGATAAAGAAGGTGGAGGCATCAGAGAGGGTTATAGAGAAAAGGAGAGAATTAGAAAACAGGGGAAACAAAAAGAGAAATGGAAATTATTAAACAGCAGAAGATTAAGGAATAGTGAGAAAATGATATATATAAATAAATCTTGGGTAATATAGAATATAATGGGGTTTTGCTATGTTATGACTCACAATACAGAGAAAAGGTGCTGTGTTTGCTGAATCTGAATTGGCAGCCATGAAAATGCATTCCCCTTTAACATTTTACATACAACCACACAATTTTATTGTGAGTTTTGCTTTTTATGCTATTGTCATTGTGTAATTCTTATACATATTAATTACAGGTTGAAGGGAGTAATACTGTATATGAATATTTCTGTTACAATAGTTGCTAATTCAGGAAATTTTGAATTGAGAATTAATTTCCATGCTCTTCACCTCTCTCTCTCTCTCTCTCTCTCTCTCTCTCTCTCTCTGAGTGAGCCCTGAGTATTAATTCCTATCTCTCATCACAAAGATGCTAATAGGAAATGTTGGTGCCACAAAGGAAAAGTTACCAGCAATGTTCCTTCTCTGTCGGGTAATATGACAGAATAATGGAAGCTGAATGGAACCATCTCTGTAAATAGCTTTATTTGTGTGTTCAAAGCCGGTCTGCTGAGACCTCTACTAGCAATAGAACCTCCTCCAAAGAAACATCTATTAAGCCTTTCTTTATTCACTATATCTGTATGGAAAAACATTGTTTCCTTGATTTTATGCAACATTCTTGCTGGTGTTTCATTTTTCTCTTTATAAATACGGGTGTATTGAAATGTTCATAGGTATTAAATGTACATAAACAATTTGATTCCTGCACAGATAGGAATCTTTCATTTGCCAGCCTAATTTATTCAAGATGTAATAAACACTTTTTTTGTATAATATAAAGATATTAGAAGTCACTAAGGGATTTTGTGACCATATAAAGGCACAAGGGAACTCTGAGTATCACTCATGTATTATAAGGGATAATGTACCCCCTATTGTGAATGATAAGGATATTAGAAGTCACTGAGGGGTTCTGTGACCATATAAAGACACAAGGCTGCAGGCTGAGTTATACAGGGAACTCTGAGTATCACTCATGTATTATAAGGGATAATGTACCCCCTACTGTAAATGATAAGGATATCAGAAGTCACTGAGGGGTTGTTCTGTGACCATATAAAGGCACAAGGCTGCAGGCTGAGTTATACAGGGAACTCTGAGTATCACTCATGTATTATAAGGGATAATTTACCCCCTACTGTAAATGATAAGGATATTAGAAGTCACTGAGGGGTTGTTCTGTGACCATATAAAGGCACAAGGCTGCAGGCTGAGTTATACAGGGAACTCTGAGTATCAGTCATGTATTACTAGGGATAATGTACCTCTACTATAAATTATAAAGTGTTCTGTGACCATAATAGGCATTCCTATATATTTTGCACTGGAAAGCAGCATAGGACTCGGGTAATTGTGCACAGATGATTTATGTTCCTCTGTGAATATTCACCCACGCGCAGCCTACACATAGCACCCAAATCCATGTGAGCACAAAATAGCTGCACAGGACCGTTTTCTCATACTAGTGTCTGTGCAGTTTCTCATGTACTGATATAATAGTATTTATAGAAGCTAATGATTCATCTTTATGTTGTCCTTATAAAATATAATTTATTATGCTTATTCTTGTGAAATCATCTAATTTTCTTTTGGTACTGGAACAGCTGGAAACATATGGAACAAGCAGCTTCAATATTCATCTTAAAGGGGAAATATAGTGGATGCGTCAAGATGAAATTTGAGCACAGCACATAGCCACAGTAAAATATTTACCACCCCAAATATTTTGGGAAGCTTTTATGCTCTTGTACTTATGTCTTGTCAACATAAATGTAGGGCAGGATTTCTCTCTGCAGCACCCCTAGGCTGCATGATACTATATATATATATATATATATATATATATATATATATATATATATATATATATATATATATATATATATATATATGGCTTTAACTATGACAAGAGTTAATAAAGTTCTTCCAAATCTTACAAGCTTCGTGTATATTTTATTTTTCTACTCCCTTCTAGTGGAAGTGCTGACTTGAAATCTAAATTCGAAGAGAATTACTTTTTAACTTATAATAATAATAATAATAATAATAATGATCCGGTTGGAATCTGTTGGTTTCCAAAGTCTAGCTAGTATTAATCTACAGGCTGTTAAAATGTAAAATATAAGAATTTCAAATGATGTGTTTCCTTAAGGCTTGATATATGTTTAATAGCAAAGATTCTGGGAGATTCTGCCAGGATTTCTGCTTGACATCAGAAAGAAGCTTTATTATAGTAAACCAACAGCATACCTCCTAACATTTGAAAAATGGAAAGGGGGATAAAAATATCTGGCAATGTTTGACCATACTCATTTTGCGCCCACACCTCCTATAGACCACATCCATTTTACAATATTAGGCAGGTTATGGAAAGTTTGAACACATTTCTACAGGGGTTTTATGTGTTATTATATTATAGTCACCTAATTCTAGGTGAAATTGCACTTTAAAGAGGTGGTTAATAGTCATAAGTGAATTTGTCCGAAAAATGTGCGAAATGGCGAAAAATGTGCGAAATGCATGGGTGTCAAAATAATCTGCAGTATCTGGGAAGTGATTTTTATCCTCTACCATTCTGATTCCAGAAACCATAATTGTTTCTAAGAATCACTGGCAAGCAAGTTATATAGAGACCCATGTAACCCATGCTCTCACCAGAAGTAAGAAAAGACAGTATCATCTACAGCTCAAAAACTGCGCACATTTATTCATAAAAAATATTTTACATCTGCTTTAGTTAATCATTTGTATAAACAGAGAGAGAAAGCAGGAGCAACCTCCCTTCATCTAAGGGGGGAACAATACATCAGAGTGAGAAGATTCAGTTATATGGGCGCAGAGCTTGTCACATTTAGACTTCTGATGTCAGGTTGGTATAGGAGTAAATCTCTCATACTGAATGTCAAACACTTTCATCAACATGTTCTTTTTATTCATGAGCTACATTCTGACAGTCTGCAGCTGATATGTTTATTAGTCGAGTGTTTAGTGCAATACAGTATATATAATGACATGTTTATTATGACAAACACTTTTGGGGCGAGTCTTATTTCCTATTCATTCTTCCCAGTGATAAACAGATTACATGCTGTTAGTGATGTCAGCAGGTGAAATGATTCCCATTTATCATCTTACCCATGTTAGTATGAGGTCTATTTATAAAGATGTTTAAAATCATACTGGAACAACAGTGTAAAATAAATGACATATTCTGTGCTTATACATCACACATTGCGATCCCTGAAATCATCTATGGGAAAGAACTAGTTGTGGTACTAATAATGGCATGTATTTTGTTTTACTCACCCCTGCTGTGCCCTGCTTGACATATGAAAAACTCTACATCTGGGACAGGCACTCATCATTCACTTACCCATATTGTGCCCTGCAACTTCACATTCCCTGATTCCTTCTACAAGACCCTATTTGGTGGCGACCCAAGTGCAGTTGCATTGCTGTTAGTTCCACTACTTAACAAAACAAGGACCTTACTCAGGGGACAATGTTTGGAGGGCCCCCATAAAAGCGTTTGCACACCAATCCTCCTTACTCTATTGAAAAGCGGCCGGGCCCTAGAGTCACTACACTGAGCCTGCCACTAAATTACAAGATTGTTCCCCTTTGATCACCATGTTGAGACATTGGCAGTTGTTTTTGTGTTGCAGGGAGTCTAAGAAGTATAATAATATCAGGGCCCAATGGTCCCACAAGTAAGACAGAAACAGAAAAAAGAAACTGAACTACAACTAGAGAGGGTATCATGCCATAGGCAGTTAGGTAGGGGTTTGCAGGGATGCCTTGGCCCCACCCATTGTAGAACTGTTACCTCTGACTTCTTTTCACTTATCACTGTATCTTCTCTTGTTTTTTTCTATCTTCTCTATAATCTATCTCCTCACAATGCCTTCCTTTCAGAATTTTTCCCACCATCTCATGCTCCAACCCTGTCACGAATCGGCACCCATCATCCAGAACCAATGCTAAGCTCCCTGGTCTCAGCTCTTGCTTCCACCTTTAACAGCCTCCTTTCACCTCGGGGGGGAGCCCTCAGCTAATCGGATGTCACCAGGTCTCATTAAGAGAGGAGCCAAGCGAAGGTTCTGGACGAGCAGTGGGGCACGATCGTTGAGCAAAGTCTTTGGACAGAAGGTCACAGTTCAAGGATTTAGTCGAAAACGTAGTAGTAGTCAATGCAGGCAGAATTCAAGTGGAGTCAGACAGGCAAGGGTCAAAGCCAGGAGATCAATCAAGAGCTTGTCCAAACAGGCACGGGTCAGGTTACAGAGTGTAGAATTGTCGGTTTACCAGGCAGGGTCAGGATCACAGAAGTCAGAATAGTCAATCAGGCAAGGGTCAAAACAGACATCAGATATCAGGATAATACAAGAAAAAGAACCAGGAACTCACAAAGATGAACCAATAACGGACAATGATCTTAATGCCAAAGTCCCTTTAAATAGTGTTTGAATTTTGCGCCATTGCGCGCTGACGTCATCACACCTGCGTCAAAGCGCCTATAAGAAAAGGAGATGCGCGCCACGCACGCCCTAAGGAACCGGCACTGACACAGAAGAGGAGCAGCGTGGTGGGCGTCCCCGCCGACCCACTAGACCACCAGGGTGAGTGACTGTTACATTACCCCTTAATATCCCTTCTGCTCCCAACACCCACTCCTGCAAGATTATCTCCAGTGACCTTCTGCCATTCGTGCAACAGCAATAGAAGCACGAGAAATATTTTCATAGTCTCTTTGCCACCTCCCTCCCATCCCATAATTTGACTGCCCTCTTCCTATCCTTGTTTGTGAAAATTCTCATTCATCCAGGTCATGGTATATCTGTAGAAATAAGTCAAATCAACTGGACTTGCTGTGTTTTTCGTGAAGACGTTTCACCATCCAACTGGCTTTCTCAATTCAGAATGACTTGTAAATAAGATCTTTCTGGAATAAATACCCTGCAATGTTGCTCCAATCAGCATAATCTGTTTATCATAATCAGCAAGAATACCATGAAGTTAGCAAACCCTTTGTCAGCAATCATGGCTGCTCATTCTAATGAAATAAGGTTCCCATTGTTAAAGAATGTTCAAAGGAAAAGATATGGACTCCATCTTGAAAAATAGGTAGATTTTACCTTTAGGCACTGGATCTGTTCAGATACTCATGGACCATAAAGAGATCCTGGGTTTTGCTCAACTAAAGAACTTGGTAAATGCAGTTTTCTCAGTCTGGCATAAGGGACTGGAAATCTCTGCTGTTCATCTATCCAATGTGTAGGCTTTCATGAATTTTAAGTTGTGTATCAAACCACAAAGGCTTTTACAAGCCAAGACCTCAGCATTTCTGTGGCTAAGTTTCTACGCACTTAAAAGGAAATTCGCTCCGATATGAGTTTCTGTTTATATTCTCTTCTTGCCTTATTTTGTGCTGTGTTTAAAGCCGCCCGCTTGCACCCTCTTTTGTACCGTGTTAATTGATTTCAAAGTCGCTATCTCAAAATGTGATCATAAACAGTAGAATCAAAAACATGGAGATGTTCGCCCACTTCTCTGAATATATAAATATCTGCTTGTGGAAGAATTCGGATGTGGCAATTAAGCAGAATAGTTACAAGCAGATCTTTTGCATCCCCATTAGGTTGAATGGTCTCAGGTGATGCAAGGAGGGACATTGGTTGGAAAGTACTAATTTATGTATTTTGTAGTCTCAGAAAAATGAGTTCGGGGCCCCTGGAAGAGCAATTTATCTTAAAGAACTGGGGCCCCTAAGGAGAATTGGCTGTGAAGGCCAGTTACACCCACCACAGAATAATGGCTTAGGTGCAACTGCAATGCCCTCAATGTGATCTGAAGTACAACATTGCATAGGTCAGTGGTTTTGAGAATGTGATGGAATGTGGATATTAGTAAACAAGCACTGGTTTAAACTTGGAAACAAGAGTTTCATCCTTGCTGCACATGAAGGGGGGCCCTCGCTTTAGATTATCTGTAGACCCCACTTTCACCACAGCAAAGCAACTAGAGCAGCACTGGCCTGTGCAATGTTTTAGGCAGATCATTTAGGTGGCTGATGCCTCCACTAGAAGGTCAATAATTATATATATATATATATATTTTACTGGACAGAACCTAGCTATGGGAAGCAAAACCGGTCAGCCCATCAGTATCAAAACAAAGCATATATTAAAGGAACAGTAACACCAAACATTTCGTGTTTTAAAGTAATTGTAATATAATGTATGGTTGTGTGGTACAACTGGTGTGTTTGCTTCAGAAAGACTACTATAGTTTATATGAACAGGCTGCTATGTTGCCATGGGGGCAGCCATTCAAGCTTGAAAAAGAGGAAAAGTCAAAGGATACTCAACAGATAACAGTTAAGCTCTGTAGTATACCATGGGATTTTTCCAAACTTATCTGTTATCTGCTGTGTATCCTGTGCTTAAATGGCTGCCCCATGGCTACACAGCAGCTTGTTTATATAAACTATAGTAGTACTTATCTGTTATCTACTGTGTATCCTGTGTTTGAATGGCTGCCCCCATGGCTACACAGCAGCTTGTTTATATAAACTATAGTAGTACTTATCTGTTATCTACTATGTATCCTGTGCTTGAATGGCTGCCCTCATGGTTACACAGTAGCTTGTTTATATAAACTATAGTAGTACTTATCTGTTATCTACTGTGTATCCTGTGCTTAAATGGCTGCCCCATGGCTACACAGCAGCTTGTTTATATAAACTATAGTAGTACTTATCTGTTATCTACTATGTATCCTGTGCTTGAATGGCTGCCCTCATGGTTACACAGTAGCTTGTTTATATAAACTATAGTAGTACTTATCTGTTATCTACTGTGTATCCTGTGCTTAAATGGCTGCCCCCATGGCTACACAGCAGCTTGTTTATGTAAACTATAGTAGTGTTTCTGAAGCAAACAAACAGCAAAAGATAAAAAACTAAGACAAATTGCAAATTGTTTCCATACTTATGACTGCTCAAGAAATGACAAGGCAGACCATTCAGGGGGTCACTATAGAAGAAGCAAATCCTTTGGCTGCTGGGGGGAAGATTGGCAGAGGGGTATTGATTCATAAGCAGTTACAATATATGGTTGTAAAAACGATATCACTCCCAAAGTTTAGAGGGGCCCTAAAATTATTTCAATGTGGCCCTATACGTTTTAGCTGTGCCGTTGTGAGCGGTGTTGAAAGTTTCTGCTTTCAAGGCCAAACTTTATAGAATAAAATCAATGAAAGAACCTTGTTCCTGGAAACACCTTTGAGTTGCAAGTGAGAGCAGAATGGGAGGCTAATGGGAAGTGACAGGCTCGTGGGATGCATGCTGCGCACATCACAAAGCATTAGGCATGGGGGAAGGACGCACAAGCTCTATGGAAATATATTTTCTGACTCATGTGCGAGTATTCCTTTTGGCTGGCTGCTTGCAACATTCCACCCTCACCTAATACCTGTTTAACTCCAGACATGTCTTAGGTCACCATTCCGGGGCTTCCTCGACTGATATTAAATTATTACATTCAATAAATAGAAACCAAACTCTATGTATTTCTTCTTTTTCTGGACTTTTGAACACCTTGTCCCTGTAATGTGTCCTTTGTCTCTTTCATCTTTCTACCTCTGTGCAAGTTCCTACAATAAAAATACATTGAAAGGACAAATTTTTTTAGAATGATTGACTTCTATGCACAGAATACAGAAGATTTCCTGAGATCACAAAATATGACCATTGGCTATTTAGGGGTGCCACCTTTCCCAGCTGGGAGCTCTGGGCAGGGGGGGGCAGGTCAAAGACGTCAAGGGGGCGGGACGATGACATTGTGTCCAGAACAGTAACATTGCATGGGCGTGTCGGTGGATGACGCTATAGCTTGGAGATTGCCCAATCGCCGCATCAATGTTATGGAATCCTGCGCAGTTTTCAAAATTAGGAAATGTGGGCAAGCAGTTTTGGCTCAGACAGCCCTCCCAAAAACCGGCCCGTCCGGGTCAAATCCGAACAGGTAGCAACTCTGTATCTATTTGTATTTTTGAGGATCGAGGAGGAGTGGTGGATGTGTGAAAGTGACCGCTTTTCTGAGATACAACGTATGCTTAAAGAGACTTTAAGTTTTGGGGAACAGGACAGATCTCATAAACTTTGATGATTTCTATTATTATTCTTAGGAGGCGACACACTCATTCCATTACTTATATTATCATTTGGGATTTGGAGTCCCGTTTGTGTTGCGTATCTAGTTATAATTGCGCAAGATGTAAGCTCTGATTCTAATGTTTTTTGCAATTTGCACCCTTCCTTCCACATTGTAAATCCCCCATATAGGAGTGGCAGAAGAGGCATGTGCCTATGGTGCAAAGGTGAAGGGGCACCAAGCACGCACCTCTTCTCCCTTGCTGCCCCCTAGTTCCTAGCTCCTGAAGTGAAGAAAAAAATCCTACTCTCCTGCCTCTGAGGCCCTCTGCAGGTAACTACATGAGCAGCCAAGTACTGTAAAGGAAGTACTCTTTGTGCTCCTGCCTTGGAGTGCGTTACAACGTACAGGCACATGAGGTGGGGTGATGCCTGAGCCCTGCCTTGGGTACTCCAGCTGTTTGGCCTGGCACTGCCTATAGTCTCGCCCCTGCTCCATTTATCAATATAAATAAAGGAGGGAAACAACCCAGCTCCTTAACTAATGGACTCAGAAGATGGACAGTCCCTTAGGCAGGGGCAAAACTAGGGGTAGATAGAGAAGGCACTTGCCTATGGTTCAACAATGAGGGTGTGCTGAGCAGGTATCTGATGAAAGGTCCTCTGCTTACCCCATGTCTGGGTTTGCATGCTCCCTCTGCTGCTCTCGCCTCTTGTCAGCGCATCACCCCCCCCCATGAGCAACGTCACTGCGCAAGAGGGGAGCGATGTGACCCATTGGGTTACCTAGGGTGCCCGGTCGGCTTGGCCCACCCCTGACTGACATGAATAGTCCTCCTCCCCTGGCTTTTCTCCCTACCTTTTTGTGCTGTACCTCTTGAGCCCACACTGCACAGCTATTAGGTTATTAATATAAGGTAATATTAAGATAACAGACAGGTTGGAAGGGGGAATATGATACAGCAGGCCACCCTGTTGCTGCCCCCCTCAGGGTCTGCTGTATAGGTACGCCAATGCTGGAGACCGAAATCTGGGTGGTTGCATGAATAGGGCCAATCAGCCATCAGAGACAACTTAGGTGATGGACTGGCAAGTGTAAAAGACCTTGCGCCCCAAGTGATCTCAAACAGACCTTTTCATATATAAATAGAAAGATTTTAGGGCAGCCGTGTCCTAAAAGTCAAAAAATAAACTCATGGCCAGATGCCAGAATATTCTTTCCTATGGGGCCAAAAGCTTTGGCAGGTCCAAGGACAAACGCATTCCTAAACTGCCATAGTTATAGCATGTCTGAATCATTCCTTTCTGCCTACTCCAACTGTAATATTATTTAATAGACAATGCTTTTCAGCCGCTTAATTGAAAATCGAATGAGCCGCATGACGTTGTTATCAGTCTGATTGGTTAAAGCACAATGAGTTTAATTCTGTATGCCTGTGCAAACATTACCATTATATACATTTGTAGAAATAAGCACTTAAGAGATAAACTGGTAGGGACAATTTTGAGGTCCAACGAAGAAATAGCAATAAAAATATACTTCTGTGAATTAGGTCTTCTTGGGCCTCCCCTGATTTCAAGTAAGTATGACAATATTTCTCCTTGATTTACCTGTTCTCTACCTAACAGCAAACTATGAAAATAATAGGACAAATTCAGTGATTTATCCATATGCATTTTCCCCAAATCACAATACACTGGTCATTGGATCTTCAATGTCATATTTCAACATTAACAATAACCCCCATTCTATATATATATTCGCTAGCGTTTGGCATTTTCGTTACTGTGCAAATTCACTAACGAACGCTGGCGTAGTTTCGCTAGTGTTACTTCGCACCCTTACGCCTGGCGAAGTTTCGCTAACGACGTAACTACGCAAATTCACTAATGCGCGCAGTGTACTGAACGCTACCTTTTACGCTAGACTTCCTTCGCCACCTCAGACCAGGCGAAGCGCAATAGAGTAGATAGGGATTGCTTCAAAAAAAGTCAAAATTTTTTCTAAGTCCCAAAAAACGCTGGCGTGTTTTCTACATTATGGGTGATAGGCTGAAAAAGATCTAAAACATTTTTGGGGCTCCCCTCCTTCCCCCCTACATTTCCTGACTCATGGCAACTTACCTAGACAGTGGGCACATGTGTAGGGCAAAATAAAATTTTTATTTGAGGTTTTGAAGGTTTTCTAGCCATTTGTAGTGCTGATATGTATTCCTCCATTGAAATTTGAATTTGGCGCCGTATGCAAATTAGCGAATCAACGCTAGCGCAACTTCGCAACCTTACGCTACCCCTGAGCGCAACTTCAGATTTTAGTGAATTTGCGAAGCGCTGGGAAACTACGCCTGCCGAAGTGCGGCGAAGTGCTGCGAAGTTACGCCTGGCGCAACTACGAATCTTAGTTGTGTTGCAGCCAGGATTAGTGATTAGTCAGAAAGAGAAACTGTCACTAATCTGCAGAGGAAGACACCGCAGTTTTGCTGAAAGTTGGTTCCTGTTAGTGATGGGCGAATTTATTCGCCAGGCGCGAATTCGCGGCGCATTTGCGCGATTCGCCATTAGCGAATAAATTCGCGAAACGCCCGCGAAAATTCGCGGAAAAAATTCGCGGAAAAAATTCGCCGGCGTCAAAATTTTTTTTTCGAAAATACGGACGCCGGCGCCAAAAACGGGTGCCGGCGTCGGAAAACGGGCGCCGGCGTCAAAAACGAGACTCCGGCGCCGTTTCGCTAATTTTTCGGCGAATCGAAACTGCACAAATTCGCCCATCACTAGTTCCTGTTATTCCCTGGAGGGAAAGTGCACAAGGTCCCAGTAGCCAGTGTGATCCTGGGTTGTGGCCTTCCAGACATTTTTGATCAGGAGGAAAATCCAGTGAGAGGAGAAGCAGAGTTCCTGATAAACTGTGAGTCATCATTAACCCCTGCCCTGCTAGTTTGGAAGATTAATATTCAGCCTTATTCTGTCTGTGAGACTGTGTGGTTTCTATGGACAGAGGAGCCCCTAAGTTGCTGGATGTTTTCACATGTGTTCAGATGTGCCTCCTTTTTGTTATTACAATCATCAGCATTGAGAGAGTGTTGCAGTGAACCAGCAAAGTTACTGAAGGTGATTTCAGGGATTGCATAGTCACCTCATCAACCTGCAAGGATTATAAGTAAGGCTGACAGCATTGTATTCATCACAAGGGGCCCCCACCGGCACACACACTATATCCAGCTGGCAACTTGTTAGGAGAGACTTAGGTGTGCACACCAGGGTTACACTGGGCTATTCTTACAGCTGTTATATTATTGTTATTTACTGTTATTCTAAGTAACTAATCTCTTTTCTTACAGCTTCAGCTGTTAAATAAAATAAGGCTGTGCCTGTTGCATTGCCATTCTTGTTTGCCTGTTCACTGGATCTGGGGTGTCACCAGTATACTTTGCAAGATCATACCCAATAGCACAATTTCATAACACACTCACAGGTGTGCTACAAGTATAATGAAGCTTATATTTCATTTTCATTTTCACGATAGTTCCCCTTTAAGTCCTTCTAACAAAGATTTATAATTATATATAATTCTAGAGTACTGGTCGTTTCCTAGAAAGCATTAGAGAGTGGTCAGGTAACCTTGCACATTTAATAGAGTATAGTGGGGACAATTATGACTAGTGATGAGGGAATCTGTCCAGTTTCGCAGAAAAATTTGTGAAACCTCGAAAAAAATGAATGAAAGTGAAAAATTTGCAAACAAAAAAAAATTTGCAAATTTGGCAAAACTTGTCTTTGCTGCTAATCCATGTCTGGCGAAAAAATTCACTCATTATTAATGCTTATTGGTGGAGAAACAATCCTATTGGATTTAATTATTGTATTAGTAGACTTAAGGTATGGAGATCCAAACTACAGAAAGACCCTTTATCTGGAAAACCCAACATCCAGAGCATTCTGTATAACAGGTCCCATATCTGTATACAGTACTGTGCTCTTCATGGTATTCAGGTATCCCACATTGCCCAGAATACGGTATGTACAGTATGTATGAAAGTACAGTATGTATATACAGTATGCAGGTATACAGTGCATATGTATGTACAGCATCTATGAATATGAACTATTTTGGTGCTGTATGTATGTAGGTACAGTATGTATATACAGTATGTATTAATGTACAGTAGGTGTGTAGGTACAGTATTTATGTACTGTATGTATGAGTGAACAGTAGGTATGAATGTACCATATGTAAGTGATACAGCATGTATGTACTGTATGTATGAATGTGCAGTATGTATGTTTGTACAGTATTCAAGTACAGTTTGTATGTACAGTATGTATTCATGTAATATATGTGTGCACAGTAAGTTCTGTATGTATGTGTGTCTAGAATGTTTAATTGAACAGTATTTATAGTATGTATGTATGTACAGTATGTATAGTATGTACAGTATCTATGTACGGTACATACGAATGCACAGTATTTATATATGTACAGTATGTATGGGGCGCTAGGAGGCTCTTTGGGGGGGGTTGAATGTATTACATATCTCCTGCTGTTCTCTCCACAAGGGATCCAGACAGAACTCCTGCAGCTTATGTGACACAACAGCAGGGCGTGCGCCTGTTACACTTTTATGATATTAACTGTGTACAAACTGCTAATATCATGAAAATGAATAGAACAACAACATTTAGTTTAAACTGCTCAGTACTCTGAGACATTTTGGGGTGGGGGCACAAGTTCCACATGTAGCAGCAAAGCAGGAATAATAAGCTGTACTGTGATAGCAAAGATAGGTAAAAAGACGCCTCTTGTAACTTTAAGACGAATTTCCTCATTTTAACCCGGAAATTCGGACCTTTGATCTGCTCAGATGCTGATTTTTAAGCTCGGAGCAGGAAGGGGGTCGGCATCTGGGCTGCTGTCTCAGGCCCCAGAATCGCCCCTGTATAATACACTAAAGGTGGCTGAACAAAACTGCTGCCATCAACCATGCCTGAACAATGCCTAATCATTTTTTAACAATATAACACATGATAATATAAAATGTAATTTAAAGGGGGAATTTCACCAAAAAACTTTTTTTTTTTTTTTTTTTTTTTTTGCATGATGACTTTTTTGTTGCGAAGCAACTTTCCAATATCCATTCAATGAAAATGTTCTGCCAATCTAAAGTACCACTAAGGCTTTTTATATGTTTATATTCTGACTCCTGAAACAATGTAGCATAAGCCAGCAGACCTGAAGAAAAACTGCCTTCTGCTATATTGTCAGCAGGGCTGGATTTAAATAGCAGGCGCCCCTAGGCACGCTGTGGTTCGTTGCCCCCCGTCCCCTCAAATTTTCATCCTTCATCATTATTCATCGTTTTCACCAGAGCAATACGGATTGGTGCACAGGAAATTTAAAGAACTATTGTATCTCATGAGCATCCCCAGTGTTTCTGAACCAATGTGGGTTTGGTTGGGCAGCATGTCGCCCCCTAAAATCCTGCCGGGCCTTGGTGGCCTCTCCACAAATCTGGGCCTAATTGTCAGAAGAAAAGAACAGAAAGGCCAGAAAATACAGAGCACCCAACTAAGAATATTCTGTATCTTGATGACTCCAGGGACAGATCTGTGAAGTTTTCTGACTTGAAGGATCAATCAGATGTGTGCGACGGCCAATGTGAATTCCACGGCTCTGCATTTAAATCTCTTTGTTCTGCACCAGAGACTTTCTTGGTTTTGGAACATTCTTTATATTCACATTACAGGAAGATTTTGCTTTCAGGATAGAGAAGATCAATGGGATTTCTGTGTCACTGATTCCCTGTGCATCGCCGGCCTGCTGTAATCATGGGCGCCTAATGCAATATATATGCAAATGTATCTAAAAAGTAACCTTTAATGATCATTCCATTGGAGCAAATGAATGGGTCCATTACATCTCTATTAAGCCTGTTGTTCTTTGCTTTGTAATAATCAGTGGCGTAACTATAGAGGATGTAGACCCGCAGTCGCAGGGGACGCGGAGAACAGGGGCGCTTGAACTGTGGGGTCTAGTGATGGGCGAATTTGCGCCGTTTTGCTTCGACGAAAGATTTGCAAATTTCCCGTGAAATTCACGAAATGGCGAAAAATTTGCGAAACGGCGCTGGTTTCCCGTTTTTGATGCCAGCGTCCATTTTTATGATGCCGGTGTCCGTTTTTTTGGCGAAAATGTGGCAGAATAAATACACCCATCACTAGTGGGGTCTGCTAATAAAAAAAAACCTCTCCTCCCCAGCGGCTCACTTACCTGCGGCGAGCAAGGGGGGACGCGAGTCGGTGGGAGTGGGCAGAGTTGGATGGAAGTGGGCAGGGTTAAGATGGGGTGTGGATGGGGCAGGGGTGGGAGGATTGGGATTGGAGTCCCCCGGGGCCCCTCGGAAGATTTTTTTGCAGGGGGTCCGGTGCACTCTAGTTATGCCACTGGTAACCCTACGTTCTGTGTAGTTTTGAGCAAAATACCAGAAAAGACGAAAAGTGGGCTGTGAATGCTCACCGGTCATTATGTGCTTTGGTTATAAAATGCATTATATTAGATTGGAAATAGATTGGGCTCATCTGGTATAAGCATCAAGTGGGGATCATTGTAAAGCCCAGATATTCACACTGATGTGCTAAAGACGCCTTAACTTCCTCCGATGAGAAATGAATCCCTGTAATAGTCTGGCCTTTACGGAGCTTAGCGACCAGGAAATTCATCATTAATCAATCACACAATTTCACAGGATTATATCAATCCATATTCAGGAAGGTTCCACTGGAACAGACATTGCTCTGCCTATAATGATAACAGCAACTCACAGCAACACACTCTGCAACCTGTTTAAACACTTGAGCTAAGAAAACTAAAGCTCATCAATAATAATTAAACAATATATGCTACACTTTAAATAAAACAAACAAACTAGGATCCAAGATTTAACCTTATTTACCCAAAAAAAAACATGGAATAAAGGGATAGACAAAAACCGCGACTTTTTCAGATTGCCGCATAAAAAATACAATTTTTTCACTAGAAAAATCTGAATTTTTCGTGAAATTGATGGAAAAGATTGAAATGTTTGGATTATCGTACAAACCCAGCACAGACCATTATATCTTCAAATTGCAAATAGGACCTCTGCCATTAACTTCTACAGGACCTCGGCAGGTTGAAGATGGAGTATTTTCAAATTTGGATATTTGCAGCCTCAGGGTATAATAAATCTCAAGAAATCTGAGGTTTTTTTTCCACTAAAAATTCAGATTTTATAGTAAAAAACTAGAATTTTGGAGCTTTTAGTATTTGGACTTCAATAAATATCCCCCTTCATGTTTTGGGTTTCTATATCAGCCCAAGAACTCCACAGCTCCTTAACAGGGAAGATCTGTATCCCCAAAGATCCCTCCAGTAGCTCCCCATCTTCTTTTCTGCTGATTCACTGCACATGCTCTGTGCTGCTTTCATTTACTGAGCTTAGGGACCCACTCACAATACACAGTATATATACATTATAACAGTTACAGTACAAGGCTGATTAGAAATGAATTCACATTACATGGCAGCATAGACAGGGTCAGACTGGGCCGGCAGGATACCGGGAAAAAAACAGGTGGGCCCCCAGCTTTTGTGGGCCCTGCAGGCCCAGATCCGCGGTTTGGAGGTTTCTTAATGTCTTGACCTCCCTTTGTCGGGTGGTCGCGGCAAAAACTTTCTGCTTGTGCGCGTGTACGTGGCACAGCGCACACATGTGGCACACCACTGAAACGGGGGGGCGGAGGGGCGCCCTGTCTGACCCTGAGCATAGAAATCAGTGCAGTCTGCATCAGAATTGATTCATAATCTGCCCTGTAGTATCAGCATCTGTCAGATGAACCTCACTTTCTGCTTGATGATTTCCCCCACCCCCTAAGCTTAGTTCTCCCCAGCAACCCAGAGCCCACTGAGCATGTGCAATGCCACCGACACACAAAACATGGCTTAACAATATCCAAGACTATGAATGTCTGGATCATTACTGTTTTAGGGTTGCTGATCCTCTGGGCTGGTACAGTAAGTTCAGTGAATAGATAAGAGAGATAGGTCAGCTTCTGGGTTATTCATTTAACGGATTTCTATTATTGCTGCCCTAAGCAATGATACTTGGTCAAACCACCACCTCCCTCCAACTCAGAACTGTGTCCCTCACCCATTGTGATTGGATATTGGTGACTTTTTCCTTAAAGGGGTTGTTCCCCTTCCAAAAACTTTTTTCAGTTGAGCTATTTTCAGATTGTTCACCAAAAACAAAAACTTCAATTCAGGGCCGGAACTAGGGGTAGGCAGAAGAGGCAGCTGCCTAGGGCGCAACGATTGGGGGGCGCTGGGCAGCTACCTCTTCTGCCGTCTCCTAGACCAGACCTGTCACTAGACCTGCGCCCCTGAATGCTGCTTCGGTGTATGCTTGCATGGAAAGTGTTACTGCGCATGGGCACGCGAACGCTGATGGCGCACATACGTGCAAGAGCGCTACTGATACGCATGTGCACGTCGGCCCTGCTGCGGAGAGACGGAGATGGGGGGCGAGCTATCAGGCTCTGCTTCAATTCACAGTCCTCTGGATCAGCTAACAGATCAGTTTGGCTACTTTCACTTACACACAAATTTTGTGTTGATTGAATGCAAGTTTTTTCTAAACCTCATCTACTATTATATTGTGTTACTTTGAAACTGCAGTAAAAAGGCAGCTACTGTTTTTTTTTGCAGGGGGACCAAAACATATCTGCATTATACTTTCTATGTATAAGATCTCCCATAAATGACAGTTAACATATTCCTTGCGTTTTATGTGAAAGTAGACCAATAAACATGCTTTAATGTTAAACAACACAATCATTATCCCTTATTTCAAATATTGTGGATGAACTTATCTTTTTCTATAATTTTGATAATAAAAGAGTGCAATGAATATTATTTTCAAAATAGTCTGGGCTTCATCCATGTCAAATGAAAAAATGACTTTGTACTTAACCAGGCAGCCCGTGGGGCCATCAGTTAGTTGCTCTTAAATCAGACCATGTATGGGACAGATTTCAGATTATTGTGCATTTTTAGACAAAAATCCACTCTGTGTGCTCAGACAGGTGAATTACAACTTTTGCCAGTGTTTATAATATGGGACTTAATCAGGGCTGGGCCAAGGTATTTTGGCACCCTAGGCAAGGATATTAATCAGTGCTCCCCCATCCGGTCCTGCATTACCATTTACCAACTTAACATATCATATTGCCCCCTGTACCTGTGCCAGCAGCCATCATTTTGCCCCCATTTGTACCTGTGCTAGCACTTATTATATTGCTCAATTTGTACCTGTGCCAACGGCAGTCAATCGCTCAGATTGCAGACAATCTAACCTGTGCCAGCAGGAGCCAAAAATCCATCATATTGCCCCAAACATCTGTATACCTGTGCCAGCAGCTACCATATTGCCTCATGTACCTGAGCCAGCAGCAGTCAATACCTCATATTGACCCCAATCTGTATAAGTGCCAGCAGCAGCCAAAAAATCCACAATTTTACATGTACTTGTGCCAGCAGGAGCCAAAAATCCATCATATTTCCCCATCTCATCTATTTACCTATGCAAGCAGCAGCCAAGATATTGCCCACAAATATGTACCTGTGCCAGCAGCTGCCAAGAAGGCGGTGGGGAGTGCTTCTGCCAACAGTACGAATCACAGGCAAGAGAGGTGTTGGAACAGGCTGGTTATAAAATTGGAAAACTATTAAAGGCCAAGCAAACCAGGGTTTAGAAAAAAAAAAAGCAAAATCCCTTCTCCCCCCCATGATTGCGCCCTAGGCGGGCAGCTACTTTGCCTACCCCTAGTTCTGGCCCTGGACTTAATCAGCTGTTTCTCTGCCAGTGGAAAATCGCTGATGAAGAAACTGTTGATGAAACATTAGACTTCGCCTACCCCAAAAAAAAATCACCCTCTGTCTATGCTACTGAAGGTTGTGCCCATGAGCTCGGCTGCGCTACTCTGCATAGTAAGGTCAGTGTTGTTGCCAGGGACACTTTTTCTAGTAGAACACTATGTGGGAAGGGGGGCCACTGGAGAGGCTTTTAACTTTAGGGGGATTTCCTTACTTTAATAAGGGGGTGGTTTTCATATTTCACAATGGCCATGATCTAAAGTATTAAGACCCTTCACCTCATTCTTGCATTCGTTGTTGTTGGGTATTCCAGTTACTAGTTATTCACTGATTCTTCTCCATGAATAGCATTAATATATTTGTACCTATAATTATAACACCACGTCTGCATCAGACTTGGGGTCGTTTCTATTATTGCTCTATAATTGGCCATGCTGTGCATAATACACTGTGCCCAATGACAGCTGCTGTGTACAGGGGAAGATATTTTGGGTAATGATGTCTCCTGAGGGGAGAGAGAAGACTGGGCTTGCTCAGTACATTGTGCTGAAATCCAGTCCCCACAGACACATATACTGTAGATAGAAAAAGAACAATCCAGGGCAGAACAGTATATTCCTTTCAGGCTGAAGAGTCTCAGAGGAAAGAGGAATGTGCGAAGCCTGGTACAGTAACATTGCAAAGCTTTGCCTGTGTCCGGTTATTGGGCTGAGGGCTGTGTAGACTAGTTACCCCCTGGATGTGCCTTGTTATACTTAGTGTTTGTCTTGGATGTGTACTTGTGTTTGTTGACTGGATGTTTTTCATATGGGTTTAGTAGAACTTCATATTATATTGTTAGGGTTCATTTGCTATCACACTGGTTGCAAGTGCAAAAGCATGCCTGTTAGAGCTCATTGAAAAAGCACTTGCATTGGGTGTCTGGCTGCAGTCTACACCTAGAGGCACACTGGGAATTTAATGCAAGGTGCTGAGTACACTGCCTATGAGTGCAAGGCCACCCTGTCCTTATCGTTTGCCATAGGTCTTTGCCTGCCATTGCTCATTAACTTGTTCATTGGCATGACGCTCAACGTTTGGGTAATCAAAGGTAATCATGGAATAAATGGAGGTCTCTAGCTCAGGAGCATACACATTTGAAGATAATTTGATGCACATGACATGCATGAAGCTGGGGAGAAAGGGGCATTTGCAACTAGGGTTGCCTAATTTTTTCTAAATCAATTCAGGGCTGAACTGATGACGTTGGACGGGTGACGTCAGGGATTGGGCTGATGACATAGCAATGAGCGATTGGATGATAGCCATTGATTGCAATGTCCTGTCAGGATTTCTAATTTTGTTTTTTACCCAATGTAAAAGCCCCTTGTGGGCTCACACACCCCCAGTTCCGATGCTGACTGGAGCTTATAATCACATTTTATACAAGGTAATTTATTATGTGTTTGAAATCCTTCAGACCACTCAATGAATACTGAGCTGCTTGTGTTCAGACAGCAACACTGTGTTCATGAAGGGCAGGCAGGAGGAAGCCAACAGGCTGTTGCTCTTACCCACGTGTCCAGCTAATCCATTCTCAAAAAAAAAAGAGGGGGGACACTCTGAGATGACAGAGTTTAATGGATATAATATGATGCTGGAATAATCCAAATGTTTCTATTATCACTAACAGTCAGATGATTCTCCATTCCCGGTCACATCATTTTCACTCCAATTTACTGAAGCAAAACACCTTTTAATTAAACATGGGAAACTGTGCCTTATGAATAAATATGAATGAGAATTTTGCACCCTGCAAGTTTAATTACACTCATAGACTGAGGCTTCAGGAGGAATTCTTGACCTACAATAGGGATGTAGCGAACTGCCGAATTGGTGTTCGCGAACACCGGCAAAAAATGCGAACGTTCGCGAACAGTTCGCGAACTTCGAACATCCGCTAAAATCGTTTCGATTCGAACGATCGAAGGATTTTAATCGTTCGATCGAAGGATTTTCATTCAAATCGAACGATCAAAGCATTCGATCGAATGCTTTTCATTCGATCGAATGCTTACAATCGTTCGAACGAATGGAAATCGTTCGATTTTTAGCGGTCGAAGGAATTCGAATGGTCGAACGATTTGTATTCGAATCGAACGCGAACTCAAAATGCGAACGTTCCCAAACGTTCGCGAACATTCGGCGGACGCGAACAGTCGAAGTTCGCGCGAACAAGTTCGCCGGCGAACAGTTCGCTACATCCCTAACCTACAATGATTTATCCCCCATTAACAAAAACAACTTTTATTTGCAAATTTAGCTTTTTCTATTATTTTGATCTCCAGATTGAAGAAATATTAAATACTTGTTAATACTAAAATGAGAAACCTGCTTTATCCATGGTGGTTTCTGACAGCAAGGGGCTTGTAAATCCTGGATAAAGTCAAATTGAAGGAATAAACAGCTTCAGAGCAGTAATTTCAAACTGCATGTGTTTTTATTGTGCAGTGCAACACACT